>JAEIIJ010013238.1:0-11251 GCA_018904815.1 Drosophila ogumai | reverse complement strand
TATCTGCAAGGGTATACAAACTTCGGCGTGCCGAAGTTAACTTCCTTTCTTGTTTTTTGTTGTTTTGCATAAATTGCTATGCTGCCTGCGAAATGTGAAACAATCAAATGGCAATTAACACTTTTCAGGCGAATCACATGTTAATGCCCCATTCCGATGGCTGGATCTCTTGTGCCGCTAATTGATGGGCCTGGCCAATAACCTCCTCCTCCTTCAGTCCAGCATCTATAGTTTTTCTTTACAATTAGATGGAAATTTGTTGATTTGCATAAATCTGTTTTTTCTTTTCCCTTTTCGTTTGTTCAATTCGGCGGCAGCCTTGTTTAGCTTCGAATCTGTCTGCTTTTGGGCTGACTTTTTTATTGGTTTCAGTTGCGCATTTCCCATCTGAAATTGTTTATGTTTATGCTGATTTTTTGTTGTTGTTGTGTGAGTTGTTAACTTAAATATTTGGCTGGCATTGCAGCCTGTACATTAGTCACCGATTAAACGTTTAGTTTCTTGCTTAAAAAGAAGCTCTTTAATTAGCAAAAGTCACTTGAATATTTAAATATCTTTGGAATAGCAATACTAAGTTTTTGGATGAATTAGTTATACTTTTTTGTTTTAAAAAATAGTAGAATAATAAATACTTCGCTTTATGTATTAAAAACAAGTCTTACTTTTTAATAACTTTTAAATATTGATAAATGTATCCAAAAATTATATTTATTTTATCCTTCGCGTGTGGTCCAACCTTTTCAACCTCAAGGGTTGTAATTATATTATATTTCCCGGTGGGGAGGGCTCCTTATCGTCTGTCGTCGTTGTTAATTGCTCGAACAAAACCAGCGACATCATAACCATAAATTTTGATGGGCCTGCATTTATTTTTAACCCAATTTCCTCCCGTCCACCCATAGTTTTTATATGTGTATGCTTCTTTTTTTTATATGCTTGTCAGCCTTTTAGAATTTATGTTGTGTTTTTTTCATACATTCTTCTGGTTTGTCTCTCGGCCGTTTTCATTCCTTTCTATAAAATAATTTTGTTGTCTTCGCAGCTTGGATTTTTTTTTGTTTCTTGTATATTCTTTTGGAGACCCCAGGGCGGTTTTGTTTTTGGTCGAAAAAGCAACAGATTTCTTTGCTTCACACGCATTTGACTTTCAAATGAAGGACAAATGTTGTACGGGCCACCAGCAACAGCAACAACAAACAAACAAACATCGGAAAATTCAAAAAGGGAAGTGGGTGGAGGTGTTGAGGTGAAAGTGCGAGGGCGTTCTGTGAAAGTTTTTGCATTGCTTCGGATATATATTATATGTGTATATATCTTCTTCTCTCGGGGGCCTGTGAATATAAATTATGTGAGTAATTTGATTTTAAACTGTCTGTTATTGCCGGTTTTCGGCCCTATTCGAAAAAGATTGTTGAAAAGTGGAAAAGTTTTGCCAGTAATTGGCCAGGATATCTATTTACTGTAAACATTTCACAAGCAACGTATGATGTACGACACCATAAAAAAAGGTTTTCATTGGCTAGTCCTAACAATTGTGTGTGGGAATTTAAAGGTTTAGACTTGCTGAATAGTGGAAAAGTTTTGTCAAACAATACAAACAGTAGAAATATTTCGTTTCTTGATATATGACTGAAGTTTAATTTATTGCAGTTACAAATTGTGGTGTTTTACTTGACATTTTGTTTACATTTAGATTTTAGATTTATATAGCTTTATTATTTATTTCTCTTTAAGAGAAGAGATTTATTCATTTATTTACTACCTGTCTATTTTAGCAGTGCTTCTTTAAAATAACAGTTTGATTTTCATTGTTGTTTTAAATTTTATAACATTATTTTAATATATAAATTAAACTTTGAATGTGGTATTTTAATAGCAAAAACTAATGTATTGCCATAAACAAACGAAAGCTAAGCCCGTTTAAATCTATATTTATTTGTTTTCCTTGAAAATTCCCCATTAATCCCCACTAGAATCTGCATTGCTCCGCAACATATATTTATTTTGGGCAAATGGCTTTTTGTTTTTTAAATTTAATTTGATTGTCGTGCAGTTTTTTGTTTTTTAATGGCTCAACATAATGATAAAAAATATTTACTTTATGCTGCACACGTTGGAACTGGTAGAGGGGGCTTTTGCAACGTCCGGCGGCAAGCATAAAAATAGATTTTGGCCCAACATTTGCCACTTAAGCCGTAGCTGTAGAGCAACAGCAACATTTTATCGACACGAGCCAACTGTCAGTCGGAGCGAAATCCGGCGGCCTAGAATGGGGCTGGGGATTCTATCGGAGATCGGAGCATCGGGGCCGGGCATCGGGAACTGCGGATCCTAAGCATTGTCAGACTCTCTGAGCCCAGAGCGATAGGCCGACGCTTTTTTAGACCAAATAAGCGCAAAAAGCATCTCACAGATACGCGGCAATGCAAATAACTTGGCACGCATCTTGTCGACGCCGTCGTAGTCGTCGTCCGTCGTCTTCTCTTGTTTTTATTTTCCCGCATTTCTTTTTTTTGTGTATTTTTTTGCATGCATGAAAAGCAGATTCTAATGCATTTTCCTTGGGCCTGCCCGAATAATTTCGAAACTTAACTTGTCCGCTTATGTCGGAAAATAAAAGACAGAGCCAGAAGGGAGTGGGGGAGCCGGTAGCCGTACGGGTTCCATGTCCGTGCAGTTTTTGGTCTTGTTTATTTAGGACTACTCGGGCTGTGTCTGTTGGATAATTTTCTACTTTATTCTTGCTTGGTCTGCATAAAAAATGCAAAAACCAAACGTCAGACGAGAATTTTATTTGCTGTTTTTATTATTTTCCCTGCGACTTTTACTTGTTGTGCTTCTCTTTCTTTTCCCCATCTGTGTTGTGTGTGTTGTATGTGTGTTTTGTATTTTGTTTTCGGCTTTAGTTTTTTGGTTTTGTGCTTGGAAAATTGTTTTGTTTTGGGCTTTTATTTGGCCCCGGCCGTAATTAATTTACAGGGCAACCGCAGAAAGTCCTTCTACTACAACTAGATTCTTTATTTGGCTTTGCTTACTTTATAGCTGCGGCTGACCACATCGAAGGGGACGGGTTGATGGGATGGTATAGCATCCGATTGGATTGGTTCAGCACAGATCAAGCGCATTTTCTGCATACCTAAAAAATCATTGGCAAAAATAGCGCCGTATTTAGGTTTTAGGTCGCAAATTGCTCACAGATCATTGGGATTTGAATTGAAATTGGAAGTTAAAGCAAGTGAGTCATAAAGAGATATTTCTAGTAATTTATAAACTCAATTGTTAATAGATTATTGTCACAAAAGAACAGTTAAAGTTAGTTAAAGGAGCAAGCTCCCCTTGCCTAATAATTTTCATAAGATTATCTAATTTAAGTTATTTTCATTAAAGATATTTCACTTTGATTGATATACTTTTTATTGATGCACTAACTCTATCTGTAAACTCTTTTGTATGCATTTTATGGCTGCAACAATTTTCCCTTTTTTTTATACTCCAACGTTGTTGTTTTTTGTCTTGCTGTCATTTGTAAATATTTGCTACGCTCCAACAATCAGCGTTTCAATCAAACCGCTGTTAGTTGCCAAATGCAAACACACCCTTCGGTATTCAGAGCTACAAAAAAAAAAGAAACAAACTAAAAGATACATGACCGCCTACACAGATACTCTCTGTCACACAGACATGCATATGCGAGGAGTATCGCATGCGGAGCTCATAAAAATAAAATGGCGTTACACAAAACTAAACGTTGTATCAACCTTCTCTACCTCCTCCCTCCTCTGACTTACGGTTAGTGATGGGCGTGAAATGAATGCCAGAACGTGACAAATGTAAGGAAAATATGAAAACCTTTATTGCAAATTATATATGGGGAACCTTTATTTTAATCAATTTATAAACGTGAGAATGATAAAATACCTACAGGTCATAGGTAACTTTGACTAGAAATAAAAAAGAATAATATTAGTCAGAGGAAATCGGAAAATTAAATATTAGCAATATAAAATGACAAGATTTTTAACTTTTATAAGCTTATTAAATGTTTTTAACTTTTATAAGCCTATTAAATATAAATAAGGATTATTAAAAGATGTAATTATAGGATTTATTATTTTTTTATTCTTTGAAAGCTGTATAAAAGTTGACAATGCTATATTGAATTTTAGAAATAGCATAAAAACAATTATTTTTATTTTTATTTATTAAAGATAATAGGAATACATGGATACCCCCATATTACTTTTGTATCTGTTACATTTAAATTGATATAAAATAGAAAATTTTATGAGTCTTCGCTAGCAAATAAGCATTGAAACATTATTCTTACCTAATATAAATCTTTAAAATTACTTTTAGATGCAATATATTTAGAAAACATTTTATGTTACCACAAAGTTTATTTTTAAATTTATCTAAAGTTCCATCTTTATGTGGTCGAGTCTCTGGGTGTTATCATCGTCAGTGCAATCGAACACACCTGAGAAATCAATCAATCGATTTGTTCAACTGTAACTGACAACATAAAGTTCGAGCGGGACAGCAAAGAGAAGCAGAGAGAGATAGAGAGCGATAAAGGAGGAGAGAGAACAATCAGTCGCAACATGTTGTCAACAAATTTTTGAACGTTTGATAAAAAAACGAAGGAAAATAAAAGAAAAGCGCTGACTAGCTGACTGTGCCAAATAACCGCTGGTATTTTATGCGTTAAAAAAAGCAAAAAAAAAAAAGTTGTAAAAAAAGGGAGAAAGAGAGAAGTACCGTCAATTGTCAGGCGGCAACACATGTAAATAACTTCAAAAGAAAACAAATGCGAATTGAAAATAAGGAAAAGTGAGAACAAAATACAAGGCCTAAGGCTGGTGGGGGATTATAGGTCTTTTTATACCCTTGCAGGGTATTAAAATTTCAGTTGGAAGCTTGCAATGCAGTCAAGTCTTTTTGTGATCAGATAGGTGAGTCTTTTTAGCCAAGTGTGGTAGAAAAAAATTCAACTTTTTTCTCAAAAATTTTATAAGGGGACACGCGGTCAATATTTTAAAAAATAATCAATAATCTTGATTAAAATTAATATTTCGGTATGCAGATTTGTTAACCTGGAAAAAACTAGTACAGAAATGTTTTTCAAATTGAATTTGATTTTTTTAAGCTTACTAATGATAGTTTTTTGATTCAATGCCATGATCCTTTGGCAGACCGCAAGGGTATACAACTTTCGGCTTCTCGAAGTTTGTTTCTTTTCTTTTTTTTTTATTGGTTTTTGATTTGTTGTATTTTTATTTAAGGTTTAAGGTTTATAATTCTTATTAAAAAATTCTGCAAATTTAACTTGAAAATGCGAAAATGTAAGATGAAAACCGCGTTTGAAACTCTCCCGCATTCCCCAAAATCTTGCGAAAATCTTTGTGTCAAATACCTTTGACAGTTCAGCTTCAGCTTTTCAGCTTCAAAGCAAAGTGCAGTCGTGAAAATGTTATGTTTGAGGGGCCACCGTTAGTCCATTTTGGGGCGGGCCACCTTTTGATTTACGCCGTCCGGCGTGGAAAAGTGGAAAATTTTTACGCACACGCACGCATTCTGAGGGTGGAAAATGCCGCCACGCATTCCATGTAAATATTTGGAGCAGCGAAGCAGCTGACAACTGTTGCCCTTGTGCAATGCCTAAAAAAAAAGAATAGGAAAAAAGAATTGGAAAAGCAAACGCTAAAAGAAAAGCCCGGGCAGCTGGACAACAAATCAGCTTAGATGGGATGCCTCAATAAACTTTTACTTTTGTTACCAACTTTTCGCCTTCGCAGTGAATAGAATCGGAGAAGAAGTCAACTCAAATCCGTCCGACTGTCTGTCTTGTTTCTTTTTTTTTTCCTTTGTCCCCTCGGAAAAGCCCGTTTGAGCATCTATTTTCGGAGACGGAGATTTGTGGCGTTCCCATTTCACATTTTCCTCTCTCACTCTCTCTGTCTAGATTTTCCAAGTTTTTACCTTTGACGTTGCCTTAAGGTGGCACTAAGTATATAGCTTATATATATTTATATATATATTTTTATTCAGATCTTTAGGGGTTTCAAGGCATTTGCCGTTGGCACGCTTGGTCCCTCAAGAAATCCAACAGGCTATTTGGAATCTGATTAAGTTGGGGAATAATCGAAAAATATGGATAATGGGAGATAATACATTTTGTATACTGGAAGAAATCAAGTTAAAGATACTTTATAGGAAGATTTTCCAAGTATAAAGTAAGAATTTCTAGCTGAAAATATTTTTGCAGCTAGTAAGAAGTAGTTTTACTTTTAAATGCGAAATAAAGTTAAATATAATTCTGTATTATTAAGTAAAAATTTAGAATGGTATCCGACTCTTTAAAAACCTTTCTAAAAAAGCAGAATGGGAACTGAATTCATTTTAAACTTCACTGAATTTCCAGCTATATATTCATTCACAAAAATAAATGCAAATGAATTGATCTGTCGCTGTGGCAGACCAAAATTCATTGCGCAGACAAAGGCGAGCATAATAAATAAATTAAATGCTAATAAATTGCAAAAATGGTATACAAGACAGTAAGAGAATTTCCACAGCGCCCTTCTTGTCTTTGGGTTTCTCTACAATTTTTTTTTGGCATAAACAAAAATGATTAATGCCCACATTGGGGACATGAATAAACATTTTAGAACAAAGGCGAAACAGAAGCCAAAGCCATCAATTGGCAAATGTCGCACGCACATCCATCATAATTATGCGCATATTCGAGTCACAGGAGGGAGAATATTTGACAACTTTATTATGGGCATACGTAAAATGTCCGAAATTGTTGTGTTTTCCTTTTTTAATTTGCACAGAGATTGGTGAGATTTACAGGTTTTTAATTAAAATCATTCCATGCGAATCCATCAAATGACGGGACGTCGTAGTCTCGTCCAGAATTCTCCGTTCTCCTCCGTTCGTCGTGGGCGTCATTTGTGGCCATTTGGTGCTCTTAATTTGCTTCATGTGTCAGATGGCGCTGCACTTTGTTTGGTTGTTGCGGTGCAAATTTCTTTAGCGACATTTTCCATTTATTTCTGGCCATTTGTTGTTTATTTATTGCGATTTTTAGGCATGTTTCACATTCGCCCCGCTTCTTAATTGAGATATTTATTTGGCTGCCATTGCTGCTGCTGCTTCTGCTGATGTTTATAATTTATGAATTTGATGGCTGGTAAATTGGATTCTGTTCTGGGTTTAATGGAAAATTAGCTGATTTAATGAGGTGCTTTTGCTGCGCTACATTTAACGAGTACAAAGTCGGTAAAAGATCATTAAATTATTTTCTATTTAACAAAAAATATACAATTTCATATCAGTACATTTTGCAAAGTTCACACATTGTTTGTTTGAAAATAACAAGTATTTCAAGTATGAGCAGCTGTTGTTCTGACATGTTTTTTAGTTTTATTGTGCAACATCCCAACAATTTATTAATCACTGTTTGCACAAATGTTCGGCACTCAACACCCCCGACTTGGCCAAGTGTTTAGTTTTGTGGGTGTTCTTTTTTTCTTCCTCTCGAATATATATATTTAGCGTATGCCGGCCGGTATTTTGCAAATTATCAGCATTTTTCAGATCAATTGAGGCAGTCCGCGGTGCCAAGGTGGGTGTTATCCAGCGCAAGGCCTTCATTTTGAGGACTTCTTTGACAGCTCTCCGGTTTGACCTTTGCTTAAAGCATTAAGTAACAATTATTCACTCGCCTTCTAAGCCCAAGTGGAATAAATTAAAAAGAATAATGCCCCCACTGCCGCATATAGATATAATAGATATAGAAAGCACTAAGTATATGTGTGTCTTAATGACCCTCATTCTTTGGTGTCGAAGGCGGAGAGGGAAAATATCCAAAATAGCCGGGAGCTGCCAAGAAAAATAACATAAAAATTGCCGCAAAATATTTTCTAAATTTTTTTCCTTGCTTTCTAAATATTTGTATTTAGCGCAAGTTAAATAATCAGACAGATTACCAAAAACAGAGCAACAACTCACAGACTAAAGACTACAACAAATCAAAGGCGACACAAAAGCGCATAGTTTAAAGAGCCAAAAAATTATATATACAATGGTGTGCAAAATACTAGCAGTATTTAGTAGTGAAAATATTAATATTAATAAATAGAAAAGGAAAATTTAGTCAGGAGTATAATTAAGCCATTTCTGGTGAGATATTTATTTTTCTCTAGATACATTTCTTAGTATTTCGCCACAAACCTGCAGATAACTGTTCGGTTAATATTCTAGTATACTTAAATGTAAATCCATGTGCAACAGCAGCAAAACACCTGTAGTTGAGCATCGAAAAGGTGGCTCCTCCTCGCTGATTTCGCTGATTTTCCACCAGCAACATTGACGGCAAATGCGCCCGCTAAGCTCTCAATTTTTCATCCCAACAACGTTGCAGTTTCACCTCTCACCTGCCGCTGCCCTCACCTGCTTGTTACCCGCTGCACCTGTGCGCGCAGCCATTGAAGCGTCGAGTTCAACCAGCCAGCCAGCCAGCGAGCCAGCTTGTTGTCATTTCGCCGGCGAAGCCAAACACACGTAACTTTTCACATCAAACTTAAATTATGCAAATGTTTGCTCTAAGCGGGCGCAAAAAGAGAAATTCGGGAAAATTCAGGAAAATACAGAATGAAGCGGATCAGAAGAGCGGAGGTAAATCAAAAGGTAAAAGGTTGTGCTGCAAATGGAAAAACTGTGTACACAATACGAATTATGCAGTTGGAATATTTAGGTGAAATATAAATTTACAAAAAGTTGAAATTGAAAAGTTTGCAGAGCAAAATAAAATTTAACTAACGAAAATAAATTCTTGCATTCCAGAGATAAATACCTTTTCTGGGTTTTATTTGTGCAGAGAATATTTATTTTTATTTTATTTAAACCAAATAAACAATGTATGCAATATGAAATGCAATAAAATTATTTTCATAACAAAAAAAAAAAAAAATATACTTAAATATATTTTTTAAATCTTATTGAGTTTTCGGTCTGCACAAAAAAGTTTATAATTGTATTTCACAATTCTCTTGAATTTCTGAAATATTTTCACAGTGCAATATATTTTCCAGTCCTAACCAAACTATTTGCTTTAAATTCAAAAATATTTTGCTTTATTTGCACAAAGTTCTTGTGGAGCAAAGCTTTGGCTCTCCCTGGAAATTGGTGCATTCAAAAATGCCATCTAATTAATTGAATTAAGTCGACAAGTGTCATGGAAAGCGGGCTGTGGCCAAGGACCCCCTCTTGGCTCGTTTAGCCGCTAGTCTAATTAATTTTTAGTAGAGAGAGAAGAGATTTCCCGCTGGGCTCTGCTTGTTTTTGGTTTTAGACCAAAATAGATGAAAAATATTCGTGGCACAGAAAAAAATATATAAATACTGTATTTATTTTGGCGCAATATGACACATTTTTGAGAATTCAGACTAATTGTTTTTGGTGGGAAAATGCGGCAATTGGCGGGGCAAAGGTGAGTGGGTGACAAATGCCCCAGAGTTCGCCATTCTGACAGCAACCAAAAATGACGGTGATATACTCAGGATGACAGCAGCTGCTGCTGCTTCAGCTGCAGTCATTCAGGGAATTCGTGAAAAAGCCCCAGTGACGGGCGAAAATAATATACTGATGAAGCATAAAATAAGCTCAAAGATATTTAGTAATTTTCTTGATTATTTATGGCTTTAATTCATAAAAGAATTTAAGAGACACCATAGAAATATTTTACTAAAAATTCTATTATTTTTATAAAGACTTTGAACCTAGCAACAAGATCTTTAACCAAATTTAAATGAACAAATGTCTATGTATTATGATTAAATAAATTTCTTATTTAATAATTCAAACCCTGATTTATTTACTTAAATAATATAATAAGCAATAAGTTCTAGTAAAACCTTTGACCACTTTTGGTAAGCTTTGATTTAGATGACCAAGAACTCGATGGCTGTGATGATGAATGAGGTTTTATCCCCTTTGCCGTTGGCGTCACTGGCGAGCGGATTACCTGCTAGCACAATTAAGTTTTCGGCACGTAAATGAATCATTCAAATGGCTTTTCTTGCTCTCGTTTCTGTGTGCTTTTCCATCTCAGTGTGTGGGGGCGTCGGCGTAGCTCATACGCCCCGTTGTACGGCCGTCGGCTCGTGTTGTGTGCAATTAATAAATTTAATTAAGAAATAATGCACAAGCCGCGGTACGACTGGGCGTCGTCGTCTTGTGTCGCTCTTTCAAGTGTGAAAATTATGATTATTTTCTATACATCATTTTCTATTTTATATGCGAAATTTAACATGCAAAATACAGGAATTATCCCCGTACCGTTCAGCGTCGGCGGCGCTTTAAAACTATTTGGCTTAAATCATAAATCAAAGTGTATGTGTGTTTTTCTGCTGGCCCACTAAGTTTTTAATTAAATCTCAATTGCCGCACCATGCATCACCGCACTTAATCCGGCCAAAAACATACAAAGTTGAACACCATAAATTCAATCTACACACACAAATTTATTCATGGCCAGGGAAGCACGAACAAAAAAGAAAATCTAAATAATTCACAATGGAATTTCCGATATTGAATTGTGTAAAATTGGTGTAAAATCCGCTCACATAATTCAAGCGAAATGACCCGTAGCACACGACATTGCCTTGCCAGGCAAACGCTTTTATTGCACATACTGCAATGGTCATGACTGTATGCGGGTGACGTGCGGTTTTGGTAGCTGCCCTGGCGCTGCTCAGGGGCCCGCATTTGGCTGCTTCTGGCAGCCAGTGGGCAGATGGCGGTCAAGCACAGCAGCCGCCCGCATGGCAACAGCTTACAGGCGGCGGAGGAGGATGAGAATGCAACAGAATTTAGCTAACCCAATGGCCGGCAATTTGCCAAGGCTGATTTGAGAAGGCTTTAAGGAATAAGCGCCAGGAAGGGTCATTAAATGAGAAAATACAAATGAATCAAAATTAAATGACTCAAACAAGTTTAAGGTTCTTTTTAAACCTAAAAAAGTTGTTCTACAAATAAGAATAAGTTTTCATTAATTTAAGACAATAAAATCAAGGCAAGCAACCACAAATTCAAAATTTTTGATTTAACTTATATATTTTTTTTTTGTGTAATGTTTAGGGCGGTTTTATTTCTGATTTGCCTTGTTCAGTTGGGATCTACCCTTTTTTTTATACCCTTGCAGGGTATTATAATTTCAGTCAGAAGTTTGCAACGCATTGAAGGA
>JAEIIJ010013237.1:0-26927 GCA_018904815.1 Drosophila ogumai | reverse complement strand
GTCGTTAACGTTCTCGAAGAGTTTATTGAGCCTTATAAGTTTGAGGAACCAGTCATTACAGAGCTTGGGGAATCCGTGGAAGTCGTCCAAGTTACTGAAGAAGATGGTATCCCGAAGCAGGTTGAAATTAAGAAAAAAAAGGTTTCCCGCAAACAAGGGCCAAAAGAACAAATCTTTGAAATCACTGAAACTAAAACTAGTGATGAACCTCTGGCTGAGGTGACTATTGTAGAGTTAACAGAAGAACAGCCTACGGAAGATATTGTTGTACGTGACCAAAAGAAACCAATTAAGAAACCCAAGAAACTAAGGCCCGAAGATGTCCAAAACTATGTGATAAATGTTCTAGAAGAATTGATCGAGCCCTATTCATTCGAGGAGCAAGAAGAGAAGGAGAAGGAGAAGACCAAAAAGCCAAAGAAAAAGCCAGCTGAAGAAAAATTCCTTATTGAAGAAATGGCTCCCGAAACCGTTATTGAAGATATCGTAAACGACGATGGAGAAGAAGTTAAACAGGTCAAGACAACCAAAAGGCTTAAAAAGAAGGAAGGATCTAAGGAATATGTCATCGAAGTAACCGAAACTTATCAAGAAAACAAGCCAGAGGCTGAGATTGAGTTTACTACAATAGAGGTACCCTCAAAGGACTCACCACAGATTACAGATGATGAGCCAGCTAAGGTTGTTCAAAAGGTTAAAAAGAAGAAGCCTGTGAAGGACGATCTTGACAAATACATACAGCAGTTGATCGAACAGGAAATCTCAAAAACCACTCTTGAACAATATGAGCCAACTGAAATGGATGCCAAACCCAAACAACCCAAAAAGAAGGTAAAAACTCACCAGAAAAAGACTGTTGAAGACGTCGATAGCTTACCCGTCACAATTCACGAGTTTAACGTTGAAGAGGTGGAACCCGTTGCCGAAGATCTACAACCATTAGAAATTTTACCGGAGTACATCGAAGAGACATCCCAAAAGCCAGAGGGCTTATCGAAGTACCTTGTAAACATTTCCGATGAATTCGTTGAAGCTGATCAGCCTATTGAAAAATCTCCGGAGGAAGAACAAAAAACAACCAAAAAAGAAAAACCATTAAAAAAGAAAAAGTTGGAGGAAGTTCCTGTTCCCTTAAAGGAAATTGAACAAACTGTTGAAGTAGTTGAACAACCCACTGAGGAAGGAGAAATTAAAGAAATTACTGTAAAGAAGCGCAAGGTTTCTCGAAGAAAGGGCTCCAAAGAACATGTCTTTGAAATAACTGAAACTACCAGCGATGATCAGCCAATAGCTGAAGTTACAGTTGTTGAATTAACTTCCGATGATGTTCTTGTTTCCGACGAAAAGCCAAAGTCAGAAAAGAAGGTCATAAAAAAGCCGAAGCAACTCGAGATGGACGAAGTTGAGGAGTATGTAATTAATATTATTGAAGAATTCGTTGAGCAGGCTCCAGTTGAGGTAGTTGATAGTGAAGCTGTGGAAGTTAAGGAAGAGGCGCCTAAAAAGTCGAAGAAAACTCCTAAAAAGTACACAGTCACTGAACAAGAAACTTCGGAGAATAAAGAACCTAAAGTTGTCGAAGAAGCTCAATTGCAGCCAGTTGAAGATGTCCCAGAACAAATCGAAACTACCGATTTTGCTATTGGTATTAAGGAAGAGACTGTAGTCGACGAAAAGAAACAACCAAAGCCTAAGAAGGTGACTAAAACAAAGCCAGTACAGCAACCCGTTTCGGAGGAGAACCAAGAGTATCTAGTTACTGTGAAATCTGAAGAAAATGCCAAACAAGAGGAGCAGCCGGAATATGAAACTGGACTTATTGATGAAGAAGATGATAAACCATCGGACCAACCTTCTTTCCAGATAGAAGAAATTGAAGCTGTATCAACGGAACACGAAGTAATCGACGAAAAGGGAGAAACTGCGAAGCAAACTGTCACCAAACGTAAAATCAAAAAGCAGCTTGGCCCCAAGGAGGAAATTATTGAAATTGTGGAAACTAAGACGGGTGACGAACCTGAGTATGAAGTCATTGTAACCACGCAAGATGCCGAAATAGTCACTGAGGAAGTTCCTGAGGAAGAAAAACCGAAGAAGGTTAAGAAAGCGAAAAAAGTACCCAAGGACGATCTCCAAGACTATATTCAGAAGCTTATTGAGCAGGATATACCGAAAACAGAACTGGAAAAGTATGAAAAGATAGACTTGGATGAACCGGTTAAAATGAAAAAGAAGCCCGTCAAAAAGGTGAAGGTTTCAGAAGAACAACCAACAGAAGATACTGTAGAGCCGATAGAAGACAAGCCACTGGAAGAGAAAAATCTATCTGCTAAAGAAGAAAAGGACGAACCCTTACTAAAGTTTTCCGTCAAGGAATATATTCCCGAAAAACCGGAGGACACTACTTTTGAAATAGTTGTCCTTGAGGAAACCGTAGAGACCAAGCAGGTGCCAGACGAAGAGGGAAAAATAAAGGAAAAGGTGGTCAAGACAAAGAAGATAAAGCAGAAGAAGGGTCCAGAGGAAGTGGTTCACGATATTGTTGAGGTAACTGATAAGGATACTAACGAATCTGAAATAACCGTTATAACCACAAGTCCAACGGAAACGCCCGATCAGGAGGAGCCCGTAGTCAAACAAAGGCGGATTAAAAATATCAAAAAGGAAGATGTTGAGGACTTCATTAAAAATGTAATTGAAGAGGAAGCCCCAAAACCGGCTGAGTTCGACGATGAAATAGTAGTGGTCGAAGACTCTGCTTCAAAACCAACTCCTGAGAAGACTAAAAAGAAGCCAAAGAAAGAAAATCAGCCTGTACCTGAGGAAGAAAAACCAAAGGATGATGAAATATCTGTTGTCGAAAATATCAAAGAAGATGCACCAGTTAGCGACGATCTAATAGTTGTGCAGGAATCCGTTCCCAGTGAGGAAGAACCCGATCATGAAATTGATCAAGTTAAAGAAACTAAAAAACCGGAAAAGAAGAAGAAGCCAAAGACGAAGGTTACTGTGTCAGAAGAGGGTCCAGAAGAGCTTTTAGACGAACAGCCACTGGAGGTTACCGAAAAGGAATCTGATATAGAAAAACCAGAATATCAAGAATTTAGCGTTTCTGTCAAGGAAGAAGAAAGCCCTGAGCCTAAGCCAGAAAGAAAGAAGACCTCAAAGTCAATCCACAAAGAGTCAGACCAACCATCAGAGGAAAAATACGAAATTTCAATCAAAGAAAGTGTTTTGGAACCAACCGAAGAAAAGCCTTATACGATTGAGATAATCGAGAGCGAAACCAAGGTTGAGGAAACAACTGACGATACTGGGGAAGTTCATAAACAGGTTACAACCAAACGAAAATTAAAACGTCCTGATGGCGAAGGGGAAATAGAGATAATAGAAGTTGTTAGGGACGATCAGCCGGAGGCGGAAATAACTATTGTAGAATATGAACCAGAACCTGAAAAGCAAGAAGAAAAGCCGAAGGAACCTAAAAAGAAAACAAAGAAGGTTAAGAAGGATGACATTCACGACTACATACAAAAGCTTATTGACATGGAAACTCCCAAGACTGAGTTGGAAAAGTATGAGAAAATTGAATTTGAACCCACGGTTAAGGACAAGCCATCTGACCAACAGGTTGACGTTGTTGAGGAAACTCCTTCTGAAAAGCCAAAGAAAGATAAAAGGCCAAAGCCCAAGTCAGCATCTAAAGAGGAGACTCCTGTTCCAGATAAATTGGCGGAGGTTAAAGTAGTCGAAGAAGAAGCTCCGGAACAACCTTTAACAACAGTTGAAGTCGTCGAAATTCAACCCGTAGAGGTAGAAATTCAGGAGGTTGTTTCTGAGGAGGGCAAACCCATTCAGGAAAAGACCACTAAACGTGTTTTGAAGAAAAAGGGACCGATAGAAGAAACCACTTTCAAAATTACAACCATTGAAAATGAGGATACTGATTCAGTCACAGTTATTGTTGATGAAGAACCGGATGTAGCTCCCATACAAGCCATTGAAGAGCAACCTGAGCAGATTGAGGTGAAGCCGAAGCTCAAGCCGAAGAAAACTGTTAAGAAAGTTAAAAAAGATGATCTAGACGACTATATAAAGAAACTAATTGAGGAAGAAATTCCAAAGCCCGAGTTAGAAAAGTACGAAAAGGTTGAAATACCAGAAGAATCTGACAAGCCCGCTCCTTCTGAAATAGCTCCTGCAGAGGTTAAATTAGATTTAACTGAGCCAAAACAAACTGTTGACGAGGTAGCCAAACCTAAGAAAACAAAGACACAAAAGCCTAAGACAGTAGCAACTGACGAAGCAAAACAAGACGAACCGACAGACACAACTGTTGACATTACAGACACTGCAGATATCACACCAAACCAAATTGCACAACCCGAGGACACAGCCACTGCACAAATTACACCAAGCGCACAAGAAGATAAACCTACTCAAGATGACACTAAAGATACTATTCAGAAAACAGTTAAACATAAGAAAACAAAACCAGACACACAAAAAAGCGTTGAAACAAGTAAGTTATTAGAAGAGAGTTTTGGAGCCTACAAAAATCCCGCCGCCCATGCAGCACCTTTTGCTCCTTTGTCTGTGTCTTTTGCCTTTGTTAATTCCTATTGAAAACAACGTTGATTTCCAATTGTTGCGCCTCTTCCCTCCTGTGTTTCTATTCTTTTCTCTCGCTGTTCAATCTCGGCTCATTGATTTGAGTAAGTTCTACTGCGGTCCTAATCTCTTCCAGTTCAACTTTAAAGCCTACCAACACAGTAACTCCCTAATTAAACCCTATGCATGCATATCTTTCTAATCTTATCTATGTAGAATAGAAATTTTTATCCATTTAAGTTACACCTATATATAACGAAAATTTTATTGTCTAACTGTTCCCCATCTATATGGTAGTTCATTTTTCAGCTTAACCTAAATCTTCATCCCAAATAAATCAAGTAACTCCTCAACTGTATTTATAATTAATCATTTTATTTTAATCCATAAATTGGTTAAGTTTTCAATTGTTTTCCTTCAATCGCTATCTATGTATATAAAGCCTCAAAATATGTCTCCTGTCCAGTTCTACGATTTGCTTGCTTTGCATAAGCAATGCACGGTTCCCCAGGTTTATTTAGAATATTAAGCTCGATTCACTTTAAAAATTAATGCATTATTTGTAACAGGTGAAGTACCAGAAGTTCAAAAAGACTATCAAATAAGCATCATTCAAGAAGAGCCCGTTGAGGAAGAGAAGCCTCAGAAGATTTTGGAAGTCCGAGTCATCGATGAAGTCGCTGAGGTTGAGGAATCACAGCCGATTGTCGAAGAGGTTGAAGAGGAGGAACAGCCCATAACAGAGGATACTCCCGAGGATGCCACCAAGCCAAAGGCTAAAAAGAAGAAGGTTGTCAAAAAGAAGACCGATGACCATGATGAAATCATTAGAAAATTGTTGGAACAAGAAATTGAAAAGACAGAACTTGAGAAGTACGAAAAACTTGAATTCGATCTTCCCAAGAAGCTCAAGCCAGAGTTCGCTAGTCTAGAGCCAATGAAAATTGAACGCAAGGAACAGAAGCCGACAAAGGTGACAATTGTCGAGGCTGCCGATGTTCCCAAAACTGTAAAACTTAAGCCCGGCAAACGTAAGGAGAAGCCCGCAGAAGAACAGACAGTTCAACTACCTAAATTCCGTCTCAAAACCCGTATGGTCATCGTTGAATTCCCACCGGCTCCCCTTATTCCGAAGCTTACTAAAATTGGTGCCACCAAAGATAATGGTGAATTATCTCGAAACATCGAAGAGGCTGAAGAAGCCCTTAAGTTCAAACCGCACAAGACCAAGAAAATCAAGAAGATAAAGGATGATTTAGAAAAGGTTGAGCTTGAAAAGTACGAGAAATATGTCAGTAGTGAGGAAGAACCAGAGGAAAAGGCACCATATCAGAAACCAGAAAAGGCGCCCAAGCCAGAAGAGAAACAGGAAGAAGTGAAGATTAAGTTGGGCAAGGGTAAAAAGAAACCAAAGGACGATGAAGAACCTGAGAACGTTACACTTAAGAAGATTCCAATCAAGCCCAAGGAAGTCGAGGAAGAAGTTGAACTGAAGGTCAAGCCAAAGGAAGTGGTTGTTGTAGAGGAACAACCAAAGGAGCCCAAGGAAGGACACTTTAATGTTGAGCCGTTCGAACCAGTAGAATTCGATCGTCCTGAATATGAACCTGAAGAGCTGGAGCCCATTGAACACCCAGACAAGCCAGAGAAACCGAAGAAGCCCACCAAGACCAAGTATAAGCCAAAGGACAAGTCAAAGCCAGAGCCAGAAACCATTATCTCGGAGATTGTTCCTGGAGTACCAAAGGAGCAAGAGGAAATACCAGAAGAAGAAATTAAGTTCCGCAAGCCCGAAAGAAAAGCTCCTGAAGAGACAGACTCCGAAATCAAACTACGACCTGTCCCTAAAGCTCCTCAAGAGGAAGAGCCGGTCGAGCAGGCCATTGTGAAGCCCAAGGTGGAGGAGCCCCAGCCTGAAGAGCCCGAAGTTAAATCTGATGACGAAGTTAAGAAACCAAAGAAGGCCAAGTCCAAAAAGGTGCAGCCAAAGGAAGAAGAGTTACCAGAGCAAAGACCAGAAGAATATGAGGTGTCAGTAAAGGACGAGGAAGCTCCTGTAGAAAAGCCATTCGAAACCGAACAACCAAAGGAAGTAAAGGTGAAACAGAAAAAACCCAAGGAAGCACCTGTATCTGAAGTCGAAATTACCGAAGAAGTACCCCAACCAGAGGAGGTGCCAGAAGAGATACCAGTGGAATATAAGATAACAACTACAGTTTTGGAGCCTGAAGAGGCACCAAAGGAACATCAAGTCCGAGTAATAGATTTTGATGAGCGCCAAGAAACCACTGAGGAAGTCGTCGAAGAAAAGGTTGTAACAAGAAAGAAGAAACCTAAGCCACAGCAACCGGAAGAATTTGAGGTCACTTTGAAAGAGCCTAAGGAGGAAGAGCAACAAGTCGAGGAAGTTTCGGCTGAAATCGTGCTTCCAGTTGAGCATCCCGAACAAAAGCCAGAAGAATATAAGGTTGAACTTACAGTGACTGAGTCCACTCCGGAGAAGCCCGTTGAACAGGAAATTACGGTCAAAGAAAAAACTAAAAAGAAGCCTGTGAAAGAAGTCAAGGAAGAGAAGATTGTCGTGGTGGAGGAAGAAGAGAAGGTGCAACCAGTTGAGGAACAAGTGGTTGAAGTCGAAAAACAAGAAGAAAAGAAGAAGACCAAAAAGCCAAAGTCATATGAGTTCAGCGTAACAGAAACCGAAGCTGTTGAAGAAAAACCTGCTGAAGTTGTTGAGGAAATCCCTGAAGAAATTCCCGAGGTTTTGGAAGAGAAGGTTGTGGAGAAGTTTGATTCATATGAAATCACTCTCAAGGAAACTGAAGCAGAGAAGGTAACTGCTGTGGAAGAACAGCCTGAGGAAGAAACTCCTCAAGAAGTTGTTCTTAAAAAGAAACCGAAAAAACCAGAGGAATTCGAGGCTGAAGTTGTGTTGACCGAGCCAAAGGTCACAGAGGAAACCACAGTGGAAACAGAAATCAAGCAAAAGAAGGTTAAAAAGCCAAAGAAGACTGAGGAAGAAGCTCAATTGGAAATAAAGGTTGTTGAATCCGAAGCTCCTGTCCCTGAAGAAGTTATTGAAGAAACTGCTAAACCTGAGATTGTAGAAAAGCAGAAAGTTATTGTTGAAGAAAAGCCTGAAGAATTTAGCATTCGTGTTTCGGAAACTGATGCTAAGCCAGAAGAACCAAGTGAAGCACAGTTTACAGTGAAAAAACGCAAACCCTCTGTCACTTTCGCCGACGAGCCAGCGACTGAAATCATTCTAAAAGAGACCAAGCCCGTTGAAGAAGTCACTGAGGAAGCTCAAATCAAGACCAAAAAGCCCAAAAAGAAGGTTAGGGATGTGGAGGCTGAAGAATTAAAGATCACAATAACTGAGGAAATTCCACAGGAAGTTCCAGTAATGGAGGAAGTCGAGGAGGAAGAGGTGGTCACAGTGGTCAAAGAAGAAGTGCCAAAGGTTGAAGATAAAACATATACTTTTGGCATTAAGGAGACTCTGCCTGAGAAACCAGTAGAAGTGATTGCTAAGGAAGAGCCAGTGGTAACCGAGCCGATTGTGGAAGAACCGCAACCTGAAGTCTTTGAAGAACACAAGGTTAAAGTCATTGAGGAAACTCCCCGTGAAGTCGTCGAAGAAGTTGTCGAGGAAGAGGTCAAGGTTATTCGCAAGAAGAAACCTAAGCCTGAAGCTAAGGATGAACCTGAGGCTGAAGTCACTGTTTCAGCTCCAAAGCCAGTCGATGAAGTTGAAGCTACTTCCAGCATTACAGTGGTTCCAGAGCAGCCAACCGAAGAGGAAGCCGCTGATTTGAAAATAACAATTATTGAAGAAGTAGCGCCACCTCAAGAACTAGTCCAGGAGATTGAAGAAATTGAAATCATTGAGGAACCCCAGGCACCAGAAGAGACCCCCGACGATTTTAGCTTTGCCATTAAAGAAGCTGAAAAGGAACCCACCGTGGAAGAGTTGCCGGAGGAACAGGTTACGATTCAGAAAAAGAAGAAGAAGGCGCCTGCAGCTGAGGTTGTAGAAGAACCCGAAGCAGAATTCATGATTAAGCCCAAGCAGCCAGTACAAGAAGTTTCCGAAGAAGCCAAGATTAAAAAGAAGCCCACGAAACCAGTTTCCCAAGAGGAGGCAGCAGCTGAGCTTAAGGTAACTCTCACAGAGGAGATTCCTCCGGAATCTGAAGTTCAAGAAATAATCGAGGAAATCGAAGAAGTACCAGAAGAAAAGCCCACTGAATACACTATTGGTGTTAAGGAAACTGAACCAGAAGCACCAAAGGAAGAAGAAATCAGCCTACCCAAAAAGAAACCAAAGGCTATTCCAGTCGTTGAAGAGCCCGAGGCAGAAGTTACTCTGAAACCGAAACCAAAGGTGGAAGAAGTTCAGGAAGAGGCTAAGATAGTGAAGAAGAAACCAAAGAAATCTGTCGAAGAAGCAGCCGCTGAGGAGCTTACGGTTAAGATTGAAGAAGAAGTTATTCCCGAGCCGATCGTGGAAGAAGAGGTAATAGAGGAAGTCCAAATTAAGAAGAAGCCAGAACCTACGCCAGAGGACATTGTCGATGCTGCGGTAGTGAAATTAAAGAAACCACAACCAGTAGACGCAGATGAAGTAGTGGCTGAAGTGACTCTTAAGCCTAAGGCGCCAAAGGAGGTTCAGGAAGAGGAATTCTCTGTGGATGTTAAGCTGCCTAGGGAACAGAAGGTAACTGAGGAAACCTCCGACCAAACAGTGCAGCTTAAGAAGAAGAAAAAGCCGCAAAAACCAGTGGAAGAGGCTGCTGACGAACTGGAGTTGAAACAAACGATCATCGAAGAAAGGCCTGTGGAAATCGAAGAGGAAGAGATCATTGATGAGGCAGTCATCATTCGAAAGAAACCAAAGAAACCGTTCGTGCCGACTGTGGAGGATCTTGAAGAAACTGAATTCAGCCTCTCCTTCAAAAAGCCACACACTATCAATGAGGGCGTGGAAGAGGCCGCAACCGTGCTTAAGAAACGACCAGTAAGGCCCACTACCATGGATGAGGCCGCAGCGGAGCTTTCCATCAAACGTCAAGAAGAAGAATACGAAGAGGGCGAAGATATCGAAGAGTTTGTCGTTAGCCAGCGTGCCAAGCCGAAGCCTCTGCAGATCACTGATGAAGGTGAGGAAGCCTATACTGTTAAGAAGCTGAAGCGCCGCAAACAAGTCGACATTCCCGAGTACGCTGACGTTGAGAACGTTACGTTCCGTGCGAGAAGCACCAAGACTAAGGAGGATGTCGATCAGGAGTTTAACATTGCTCTAGACTCTTATGCGGAGGAGGAAGTCTCCATGTCTGGCAAGGTCAAGCTTAAAAAGCCCGTTAAAAAGACCTTCTCGGAGGCTGCCGACGAGGCCCACATTAAGATCATGCAAGACTACGACGATGGTGAAGAGCCCATCATTGAAGAAATTCGAGACGATGAGGATACCATCGATGAAGTCGAGGAGCCTGAAGAGTACTTTGTAGAGGAACTGCCACCAGATGAGGTAGACTTCAAACTGAAGCCCAAGAAGCAGCCCAAGCCAACCTATTCAGTTCAGGACGAGGAAGAAGAACAGTTCCTGATTGGCATTCGGCATCCCAAACGTGATTCTGTGACTTATGATGAAGATTCTCTGACGTTCAAGAAGAAGCGTAAGGTTGTCCAACAACTGTATAATGAAGGTAAGTCGGCTTCTGTCGCCAATAATAGTAATGTATATGATTATCAAATGCTTTACTTTCACATAAAAAATATCAGCTTATATGATATCAGCGTAGCAAGGTAAAATTACCCAACTTAAATGTCGGTTGCTAACGCTTAACCACTCATTGTTAAAAACCTTCAATGCTTTACCGTGTATTTGGGAATTGTTACTAATAAAAGTTTATTTTTGTACAGATGGAGCATCGCTAAATATCACCAGAGAAATGAATGTTGAAGGTACGTGGGTTAGTCTATTTATATTTTGTAACAAGAAATAATATTTTATTTATAAAATGTAGAATCGGAAAATCAAAATGTTATGTATTCCATTTGCAATTATATTGCCGACAACGACGAAGCTATCAACTTAGTAGAGGGTGAAAAGGTAACCGTCATTGGACGACACAGCTCTGAGTGGTGGTATGTCAAGAAGAGCATTACCGAAGAAGAAGGCTGGGTTCCTGCTCAATATCTAATGGAGCCCGATGAATACGCTCAGTATGTGCAAAATAAGTTGCACGAGAAGATCGATAAGCTTCCTGTGTTTGAACGTAAGTATTTTGTTTTTTAAATCTGGCTATTGGTCAGGCCTAACATTGTTTTGTCGCTGTCTGCGTCTGGTTGTTAACAAACAATTCTATGTTTTGTTGTGATTGTGTACTGTAAAGGTCCTGGACCAGAAGACAAACCCATTGCTCCCAGATTTATTGAAAAACTACAGCCCATTCACACACCTGACGGCTACACTGTGCAGTTCGAGTGCAAGGTTGAGGGTAGCCCGAGACCGCAGATTGCCTGGTTCCGCGAGACTGCTATTATTAAGCCCTCGCAAGACTTCCAAATATTCTACGATGACGATAATGTGGCTACCCTGATTATTCGCGAGGTCTTCCCCGAGGACGCAGGCCAGTTTACGTGTGTGGCTAAGAACGCCGCTGGATTTACTTCCAGTACCACTGAACTGATTGTGGAGAGTCCACTGTCCGATCACGGCTCTGATGCCACAGCCCTGTCACGCCGCAGTATGTCCCGCGAATCATCGCTGGCGGATATTTTGGAGGGAATCCCACCAACCTTCTCAAAGAAACCAAAGGCCCAGTATGTGGACGAGAATACAAATGTTATTCTAGAGTGCCGACTGGTAGCCGTTCCAGAACCGGACATTGTCTGGACTTTTAATGGTGTGGATATTGACGAGGAAGAGATCAAGAATGTTCGCATCGTTACGGAATCTGACATGCACATGTACTGCAGTGTGGTGCATATCACCAAGGTGAAAAAATCGCAAGAAGGCACTTACGAGGTAATTGCTACGAATCGCGAGGGTGAGGCACGTCTTCCAATCACCCTGAAGGTGCGAACCACCGACCAGGAGGCACCGCAGATCTTGGAGCCCCTGCGCAACATGGTAATACGCGAGGGTGAGAGTGTCGTGCTTTCTACCCAGATTGTGGGCAATCCACCACCAAAGGTAACATGGTATAAGGATGGCAAGCCTGTTAAGAATGCCAAGTCCGAAAAGGATTTGCACACCTTAACATTAATCACGCCCAAGAAGTCAGAAAAGGGTGAATACACCGTTAAGGCTGTGAATCCCTTGGGCAGTGTGGAGACTACTGCTAATCTCACAATCGAAGGTAAGTACTTTGTTTCATGTTTGAGACGGCCCTATATTTATTGATATTTTCTTTTCTGCTATTAATAAATATTTTATTGTTCTCTCTTTAGAACCGACCAGCGGTAACGCAGAGCCACCACTCTTTGTGGAACGCTTTGAGGAGCAGAATGTGCCGCAAAAGGGAGAGATTCGTTTGCCAGCCAAGGTTTCCGGCAATCCGGTTCCCGAGGTTCAATGGCTATTCAACAACAGTCCATTGTTCCCCAGCGAGCGCATCCAGCAGGTATACGATGGCGAGAACATTGAGCTTATCATTAAGGATGCCAATCCCGAAACTGATTCCGGCGATTACAAGTGCATTGCCAGCAACCCCATTGGCAAAACATCTCACGGAGCCCGTGTGATTGTCGAAGTCGATGAGGTGACCTTTACTAAGAAGCTGAAGAAGACCATTACCATCGAGGAGGTTCAATCTCTTACCCTGGAATGCGAAACTTCCCACGTGGTGACCACGAAGTGGTTCTTTAATGGCAAGGAGCTCAGCGGCATGGATCATCGTGTTGTTGTTGAAGATGGCAAGACCCACAAGTTGGTGATCAGAAACACGAATCTTCGTGATTCTGGTACCTATGTGTGTAAGGTCAAGAAGCAAGAGACTCAATCAACTGTGGAGGTGCTCCAACGCAAACCTGACTTTATCAAGATCCTTGAGGACTACGAGGTAACCGAAAAGGATACGGCAATCTTGGATGTGGAGCTTACTACAGAGGCAACCGAGGTAACCTGGTTTAAGGACGGCGAGAAAATCACGCCTGAAAACAAGAATGTCGAGTTCATCAAGGACGGCAAGGCTCGTCGCCTGGTTATCCGCGATACCACCATCCACGATGAGGGCCAGTACACTTGCAAGATCGAGGGACAGGAATGCAGTTGTGAGCTGGTTGTCATCGAGCTGCCGCCAGAGATTGTTGAGCCGCTGAAGGACGTTTCGGTGACTAAGGGTGAAAACGCCACATTTGAGGTTGAGCTCAGCAAGGGCGACGCCCTGGTCAAATGGTATAAGAACGGCAAGGAGATTGTGTTCAATGAACGCATTCAGCTGGCTATCGACGGCAAGAAGCAATCCCTTCGCATTCTCAAGGCCAAGCCCGAGGATGTGGGCGAGTACTCCATCAAGGTCGGCGATCAGACATCCAATGCCAAGCTGACTGTCGAGGAGCCACTGGTTAACTTTGTCGTCCGTCTGCCTGACGTCACACTGGCCACAAAGACCACAGATGCCGAATTTACGGTTGAACTGTCTCAACCCGACGTGGAAGTGACCTGGCACAAGAAGGGTAAGCCAATCAAGCCCAATAAGAAGCATGAGGTCTTCGTTGAGGGTACAGTCCGACGATTGGTCATCCACGATGCCAGTGACGACGATGCCGGCGAGATCAGCTGCGTGGCCGAGAATGTCACCAGCAGCACTAAACTGTGCGTGGAGGAGCTCAAGCTGCCACCCGTCATTACCTCTGACAAGGATCAGACAATCAAGGTAAAGGAGGACGACGATGCCACCTTCACTGTCAAGTACACAGGCGTCCCAACACCCGAGGCTATTTGGACCACGCGCAATGTTGTCATACCCAAGTCAAAGCGCACAATCCCGGCCATCGACGAACAGTCTGCCACGCTAACCATCAAAAAGGTTGTCGACGATGACGAGGGCGAGTACACCGTTAAGCTTGTCAACCCTGTTGGCGAGGCGGAGGCCAGCCTGCACTTGGTCATTATGCGTAAGTACCTTAGCCTTAGCTTTGATGCCAGTTAATTGGTGCGGAACTGATGACCCTAATCAAATACTTAGGCAAGCCGACGGCACCTGGCACTCCTCAACCCCTGGAGATAATGCACGACTCCATTACGCTCTACTGGAAGGCGCCGGAGGACGATGGCAAGTCTGAAATTATCGAATACATTCTGGAGTACCACGATGTTAAGGAAGAAAAGTAAGTTTCATATTTGCTGTGGTGTTTTTTTTAATTTAATTAAAATACAAATTAATTTATTTTATATATTTTTAAGTACTTATTGTTTTTTGCCCTCTATATAATCACTTACAATATTATTTCATTCCCAGATGGACTGAAATTCGCAAGATAAAGGACACTACGTACACCATCAGCAAGCTAAAGATCGACACCGAGTACGTGTTCCGTTCCATTGCAGTGAATGAGGTTGGACCCTCACCGCCCTCGCCTGCTTCGCCACCCATCCGTTTGGTGCCCAAGGTCGAGACCGAGGCGCCAAGCGTACGCGAACCCCTGCAAGATGTGGTTAGCGAACTGGACAAGGAGGTCACCCTGTCCTGCGTGTTCGGCGGCATTCCAGAGCCAAAGGTAACGTGGAAGAAGAACGGTAAGGTGTTCGAGTCTAGCAGCCAACGTTATGAGAACCGTGTAGCCAAATACACAATTGAAAAGACAACCATTGAGACTGAAGCCACCTACACATGTGTGGCGACCAACGAGAAGGGCACCGTGGAGACTTCGTGCCGCCTGAGGCTGCAGGAGAAGCCCGTCCTTGAGGTAGAGGACAAGTATCTGGCGCAAAAACTGCGCACGGGCAGCACTCTCACCATTCCAGCAACGGTCCGTGGCTATCCACAGCCCACAGTGACCTGGCATAAGGAGTCGGTGGAGCAGAAGACCACCAAGACGGTCACTATCGAGACAACCGAGACTACTTCCACCTATACGGTGAAGAAGGTCACCCGCGAGTTTTCTGGCAAGTACAAGGTCACGGCCACCAACGAATCCGGCTCTACATATGTGGAGTGCACGGTTCAGGTGATTGACAAGCCCAGCAGACCACAGTCCCTGGAGATCAAGGACATTAAAAAGGATTCGATCACCCTGGAATGGACACCGCCCATTGATGACGGCGGTCTAGATATCAACAAATATACTCTGGAGAAGTGCGACGTTCAGAACAATGTCTGGATGAAGGTTTCCGACTTTGATAAGGACATCCAATCCTATGCGGTTCAAAAATTATCGATGAACGCACAGTACATGTTCCGTGTGGTGGCCGCCAACCCAATTGGCGAATCAGAGCCCACGGAAAGTGACCCTGTGACTATAACTAGGAAGTTTGGTAAGTTGGGTTACCTTTTGAAGCTTTTACATAAAACTTTAAGTAAGATAAACATCCTAAATTCTGCTACTTTAAAATTATCCATAATATAATTACTTAAATCATAACAAAATATCTATAGAAAAACCATCGCCGCCACGTGGCCCCACAACTGTATCGGGAATGAACGACACTTCCTTCAATTTGGCATGGGAACCATCCGAGAACGATGGTGGCTCTAAAATCATTGAGTACATTGTGGAGATACGGGAAGAGACTGAAACCACCTATAGATCGGTGGGCACTAGCCTTGGCACTGTCACCAACATTCATGTGGAGAAGGTGGTCAGGAATAAGGGCTATCTGTTCCGCATTTATGCGAGAAACGAGGTTGGCACCAGCGAGGCGTACGAGACCACGGAGAAGATTGTCGTGGGCCGCAAGATAAGTAAGTTCATAAATTGTTTAAATATAATACCATTTGCTTATTGCTTCCGCATATATTGCTTATTTTAAAACGCTACTAATGCTTAATTATGCGCAAACCTAATCCCATATCAACAACAGCTATTGATAATGAAATCGTGGGTACGTAACTCAACTAAAAAGCTGAAGAAAGTTGAAATTCTAATACATTTTCTGTAATTATTCAACTCCCAGCGCCACCATCGCCACCTCAGAACCTGAGGGCGCCGGATGTCACCAGTCGCAGTGTTACCTTGGACTGGGAAGTGCCAGCCCGCAATGGTGGTTCCGAAATCACGGGTAAAATATATTAAATGCTATAAAATTAAGACGTACTTATTTATTTAACCCTTTCATTACCCAAAACAGGCTACTGCGTGGAAAAACGTTCGTCCACATCTACAACTTGGTCAAAGGTCATTACACTGGATGCTCACCAGCTGCACTACACGATTGACAATTTGAAGGAGAAGTGCGAGTACTGGTTCCGTGTGTCTGCGGAGAATGAGGCTGGATTAGGTGCACCAGCCGTCACCGAGAGCGTTTCGCTCAAGACACATGCCAGTAAGTCCAAGGCATATTTTATAGAGACTCCCTTTATAATTCCGAATTTTTCTTTAGCCGTACCATCACCCCCGACCGCTCCACTGGAGGCGCGCGTTCTCGCCGCCAATGCCCATATCTTCGAATGGGGTATACCCGAGTCAGATGGAGGTGCGCCTCTGCTCGGCTATCACATCGCTATAAGGGACATGAAGAAGACCATGTGGATTGAGGTTGGTCGTGTGCCAGCTGGCGTGCAGAAATTCCAGATCAGAGACCTGCAGGAGAATCACGAGTATATGATACGCATATTTGCCAAGAACGAGATTGGTCTGAGTGAACCTCTGGAATCCGAGGAGCCCTACAAGGTCATGACTGCTGGTGAGTATTGCTTTTAGATATAAATTTCCAATTTAAAACAAAAATTATTACTTTATAAACTAACAATTTAAAATCCTGCTACAAAAAAGGCTTGGTAGTTACGGAATTGTGAACATGACTTATTGTGCAATTCGTCAAAACTTATATATCAATTGCATTCCTTTTCAATCCAGGTCATGAAAGCCTGCCGGACGAGCCGCGCACCGAGATGAGCACGTGCAACACCTCGTCGTGGCTGCGTGACCACAACATGGATGCAGATATCCATTCGTATGCGCGCGGCAGGCTGCTTCAACGCGACGAGTACTTCTTCCGACTGTATGCAGAGATGCCCAAGAGTAAAAAGAAGAAGAGCTCCAAATAGTCGGTATAAAATATATATTAAAAAAAAAAAACAAAAAACGACAACGAAATGAGAAAAACTTTAGTCGTAGGTTAAGCATATTTCAATTGTATTTTATATAACACAAGAAACGGGCAGCGAGCCCTTGATTTTGTAGCTTTTTGTACTGTACTTGAGATGACGATATGTAAGGATGATGTAATGATAATTGCATCCCATTGTCAGCGATGTCAACGACTCCCGGCCAAAGAGTGCGAGCGAAGACAAACTTGATGCCCGGGGGCGTGGACGTGGCGCAATGCTAGGATGGCCATTACATCGTCTAATTAATGGACATAATTTTAGATTTTTCATTTGCATAGAGTTCTTTTTTTTATAATTTTCATTGTTTTATTTTCGACTTATTTTATGGTAAGCTGTGATAAATCTATCAAAATCGAAAGCGTCAAACGAAGCAACAAAAAATGAAACACAATATATATTAAATGCCACCAGGAGGCAAACCATTGGCATCGGGCAACGGAAGCCAACGAGCCGCAGCCCTCCTAAAACACCCAATACCATCCCAAATCCCCGCCAGAGTAACTCAATATCCTCTCCCCCTCTCGGGAGACAAAACAACAAATGGTGCAATTCGATATGAGTTATTTCTGGGGAGTGTGTTGCGAGTCGCTGGCTTCAGTTGTCTTTGCTTCGGATTCGCCCTGGTTGAAATTTATGGCATAATAGGAATATATATATATGAAGAGGTTACACTCGTGTGTCTTTAAAGTTACAAAAACCAAATAAATAAATATAATAAAATAAAAAATAAAACAAATACTTCTTACCTTATTAAAAATATACAGCTACTAGGTATGAACATCTCACTTAATTTTCAATTTCCAATTATTATCTCTTCATAGCTGACTGAAGGTTTTTTATCCATCATCAAGTATTTGTTGCTGTAAATAAAGAAATTAAATTTAAATTAATTGTACACCTATTTAAAGCGTTACTTACAGGGCACTCAACCCGATTAAATAATTGTATATAGTCCCTAAATTTTACAATGAGGGCTTCAAGGGTTTTTTGTGGGTTCCCAAAAGCTTTCTGGTTTATTTCCCGAATTCAACTAATTAATTCATTGGATTTTGGCCCCAAACTCGGCATAACTTTGGCGGGAAAGTTTTCCTATGTAATGTTTCCTTTGTTTTTTTCGAATTGTAAAACTTAAAGACCAAAGCTGAAGTGACCTGGTCCACATGCGTGTGTGTCCAGGCAGTGGAAACTTATCTGGTGACATGGCAAATGCGGCATAAACTTTCCTCTCCAAAAGCTGAGAATCGTATGTGTATGTGTGAATTTAATTAAAGTTTTTGCGGTTGCCACTAATCAAAAGATATTATCTCGACTGTTTTGTTGTAACTCTCTGTGCGGCTAGACGCAGTAATTTGAGCCAACTTTTTGGGGAGCACAGAGCTGAGCACAGATTTCCGGGAATGGCTGAATGGCCAAAGTCAGAGTCTGTGTCGCAGTTTGAGCTGTGCGAGATGAGCAAAAACCCATAAAGCTAAAGCATATTTCCGGCATTTCAAATTGCACAGGCAAACAAAGCAGCAGCCAAGTGTCTGAGGCTTCGTTGGGTAACACAAACAGTCAAACGGCAAACACACACACATATACAGAGTCAGAGCCAGGAGCCTTCTTAGCCTGTTATTCAGTTATTGATACACTAAACGATCGAGAAAGGAAAGGGAGCGGAGGAGCAGCTCAAAACGGAAATTTCATTTACTTGTTTGCTCTTCTCCGTTCTGCTTTTCGCATTTTTACACTCAATTTTCTTGTTTAGTCGCGTTGGCGTTTTGTTATTGTGCAACAAAAATTGAAAGCTCCTAAGCTGCTTTCGACGCTTTAAAGGCAACGTTTTCAAACATTTTCAGCCCACAAGTGCGAGTATCTTGCAGATACTTGTTCTGCTACTGCTTCTGCTTGTGCGACCCCATTAGTTATGGTTTATTAAGGTGAAGACGAGTCGGAGAGCTCTCTTAGCCGTAATACAATTGTAAACTTGTAATAGAATTTGGCAAGTTCTGTTGAATGCATATAAAAACAAATTACACATCAACTTTATGGTGTGCACGTAGAAAATTGAGGCCCTCTTCTGTAGGTTTGGTTTAGCTCTTCGGTTCTTTTCCTTTTTTCTTTTCATTTTCCTGTGTTTCCCATGTTTTTTCATGGTGTTCTTGTTGGCGACCATGTCAGTGCTCGTCAAACGTGATGGCCTAGGAATAAAAACAAAATCCAACAACGTAAGAAAAGACAGTAGAAAGTTTGCTTAATTACTTCCCAAAATAATAATGATGACTGTGTGTGTGTCGGAGAAGAAACAACAAAGTCGTTTCATTTCCAAAGAAATTTAATTAACAACTTGTGGAGAGCCTAGGGCATCGTCCTAAAAGAAACCAAATTCGTAATATGACTTTGCTAATTGTCCAAAAAGCTTCGAACTAGACAGTATCAGATTTTTCTGTAACAATTTAAATATGTATCGGAATTTTAACATTTTATTTAACATTTAATAACCAAAATATTTTGAACTTTTTTCGATTTTGTAAAATCGAAAAATGATCAACTTAATAATTATTTATTAATTTATCACGCATTGCAAAGGCCAAAACCTTTTATGTGTTTCATGATGAAATACATTGAAGACCATGGCCTCCGTCTCTCTAATTGATGTTGAAAAAAAGAAGGCTATTAGTATCAATACCGAAGCAAACAATTATGACTTTAATAGTCAGTGCTGTACTTTCTTTAAGTTAAAATTTCTGTCAATTCATATCAAATAGGTATTTCCTAGACCACAACAAACCCCAGGCTAAACTATAATGTTAACAAAGAAGAGATGCCGTAAAATGTTAATTACAGTGGATGTTTATTATGCCATAGCAGGACCCCCAATGAGTCGCTTGGCCAGACATTAGCTCTGCTGAAATATCCACTCATTTACGATGCGCAACACGGTTCGGTTTGGGTTCGGGTTCTGACCAGTCCCCAAATAGCCAGGCCAAAGCAGCTGTATATATGTATAATTGGCCTGGTCGAGCAGTTGGCAGCAATAAAGCCAGGACTATAACCAAGACAAGCTGGCCCCGGCCCATATATGCCACAAAATGCAGCGTCATAAAAGAAATAAAATAAAATATATACAAAAAAGAGACAACTTCCGGTGCGGCAGTGCAGCAGCATCAACCCGATTTCCGTTGAGTAAAAGTGAGCAAACATTTAAGGAAAACATGCCATAAACGAGCCAGAATTACGGTGCCCATGGGAATGCCCTCACCAAACTAAAACTCAAAGTGCATCTACGGCCATTAAGGATTCAGCTGGCGAATATTAAACGATTTAAATAACAATACAATTTCCAACTTTTTGCACAACTATTTGCCGTGAGCATTCGAAAGAAGGAATCAATATGCTCGACTTTGCTGCCAGATCCCAGAAGAGAGAGGAATATTGTAAATATAAAATATTTATTGCCAGATTGCACACGCATCCCACAGCAGCCGTTGGTTTCATTCACCAGCACCTTCCAGCACTGAAAATAATTTTTCAGACTTCAAAATATATCTTAAAATATTAAATAATGTGTGGAGTAACCAGTAAATAAAATTTACCCAACCCAGCAATGTGGATGTTTTCTAACTTCTCTTAATAAAAATTCTTAAATAATATTTTATAATTTTTAAATACATTTTCTCTTGGTAAAACTTTAAAATAAAAATATTTAAATATTTTCTCCCTGTGCCTTTGAGTTTCCTTGCAGAGAGATATGCACCAGCAGTCATACAGTCCATTCAGCCGCTTCCTTCCCATTGAATGCATTGCATTGAAAGCATCCGCCCGCCACAAGAACATGGCAATTTTTCCTTTTCCCTTCCCCTTTACATGGCATTTACAACAACCTTTGGTGGCCAGCCACACTCTGAGCCAATTCATAACATTTACCAGAAAACCAATTTAAAATTAAATAGAGTCATTTCGTGTACAAATTAACAGCAAATTTCACTGCACATTGCTGCTTCACTCTTCCTGGCGCCTCCCTCGTGAGCGTTCTGCCATTTAAAAATCAAGTGTGCTGAAAATTAAATTTCACAAACTGTTTTCATACAGAACGTGGAGTGGAGGAGTGGCTGTGTGCCATGTAAAGACTTTTAGTGGCTTCCGCCCAAAAACTAATGAAAGCTTCTTCCTTCCACCTCGCCGGTGGCTTCCTCTTCAACGTCGATGACATCGTGGGTTAAGCACACACACACACACACATAGTACAGACAGAGGAGAGTCTGCATGACTTTTTGAGGCGAAGTAATTAAAGTCAATTGCCATTTTGCCAAAATGCGCTCAACGTGGCGTATACGTAATGCGATTGAGGCGAGACTGTGTGTGCGGGCGTGTGTGTCAACAGCATTAGCTTCGTTGACTTGCCAGCTATTAGCAAACACACCACAAACTGTGTTATAATTTATTAGAAAACACTCTGTCAAAATTCAACTTCCGAAATGGATTTATTTCGGCTCGAGACAATGTCCTCGCAGGACTTAACTATGTCGTCAAAGCTTTATGGCTATTGTTTGGCCCGCGGAAAATCGGTGAAAACCGTAAGCTTTATTTGCAAATTTGATTTCGCGCCTTTTTGCTGCGTCTACCAATTTTGTTTACAGCTGCCAGCCAGTGAGGCAATCTCTCTAGGTGGTGCTAGCCCCTCTCAAATGATGTCTAATGTTTTACGGCTTCGTTTTGTTGACTTTGTAATGCCCCGTCGTAAAAGTTGTGTGTGGCCAAAACCGAAAAACGACACCACCATTTGCATTTATCGACAGAGAGAACTTTGTTGGAGTTTGCTTGATTAGCTCATTATAGAGTGTTTTCCACATTTACGAGCTTATATTTTTGTGCAGATAATGTTTAGTGGGCACACTTTTGAATACGAATCAGGCCGAGGAGGAGGATGAGGATGATGAAACATAATTTGAGGCGATAAGATATGGGATAATGGGTCATAAACTAGTTTCGCATTTGTGTTTTTATAGGGCCACAACAGCCTTGAACCAACACAGCTTTTAATATTAAAAATTCCCCGATGATTTTCCCGGCTTTTCGTTAAAATAAATATGCATTATGTTCCTTAATGTCTTTATATTGATATTACATTTCTCTACTGTTTGCTTTTCACATTATTTAATTAACAATTCTCTCTTTACTCGGTTTATCTGCTTCATAATTCAAAAAGATTTCGAGAGAGTATAATATTTATTTTTTCTCGTGTTGAAAATGCCGCCAAAGTTTTCACATCAACTGCCATTGATATACGCAGCAATTTTTCCACACTTTCCTTTTTTCAGCCATCAGTCGGATGTTACGTTGTCGGGCATGGTGACTTAATTTCGCTGTAAGTTCCATTGGCCTTTGCATAAATGCATTTTGATGCCCTGGCCCCCTAGGAGGCACACAAGGGACGTTAAACAGATTTGCACCTTGCATATATAAAGTCAAATTTACAAGTTCGCTACGAAAATTGCAACGCAAAATATGCAAATGACAATGCTGATGGGAGATGGTGTTCCGTGCCTGTGCCCGTGCCCGTGCCCATGCCCTATGAAAATGTTGCGGATGCCAAAAAGGAGCGCGAGATGTTTGGCCCCGGAATGAGGGTCATGGCAACTCGGCAAAAAATTCCTTAAATTTTTGCACTTGGCCGGCTACCATCTGGCAAGCTGGCAGGCGGCAAGCAGCAGGCAGCAGCTGAAAATGAAGCTGTTTTCCGGTTGGAATGGGTACTGGGGACCAAGTACAGTGGGCCCGTCGTTCGGTCGGTCGGATGGGTGACTTAATGTGGATACGTGCTGGGCATTGCCAAAGATAAGTGAACGGTGAACTTAGCTGGCTTCCAGCTGCACAAGTGCACCCCCTGTGTGTGTGTTTCTGTTTACGTGCTTAGCTGCTTAAAATGCACTGCTCCTTGGTCCTCGGCATACGCTGCGTATGCGTGTTGTCGTTCGCTCTGCGCCAATCGAATGTTCTAATGTTTTGCAGCACATTAAATTGCCAATATGGCTTTATTGTTCCCAGTCTCCTGAAACTCACACCCCCGCCGGCTGTGTGGCAGTGGCAGCGATTTATGCTGTCACATCTAGTGGCGGCGGCAGAGGAGGAGGATGGCAAGGAGAAGTGCGAGCGGCGCCTGTGGGGCCATAACAGCTCCACTCACAGTCAAGCACACATAGAGGCGCACAGTGTTGCCAAATCAGACAAGGATTATTTAGCTTTTATTGAATTTGGATTGCTGGGATATTTCTTTCATTTCATTTTGATTTCTAAGCACTTTTCGATATGTTGATATATAATATTAAAAGATATGTGCCAAAGATTTTTTTAAATTTATTTTAAAAATAATATAGTTGCAGGGATGAAATTTTTGTTATTAGGAAAAATACTAAGGTACGTAACGCCTGATTTTCTTTGCATTCGAATTTTGTGTACAAGTATTTTTAAGCCTTGGGAATCTAATTATATATATGGTTTTATGCACTCACAATACAACATAAAATCGGAAATATTTACGCTTTATAGATCTTATTTATTTATAGGGTCCTTGTCCGTAATATAACAGAATTTCCAACGAAAACAAACTAAACTAAAATCGAAAGCTAGTTTCCGTCATCACTGCCTTGTTCGAAACACACATATTCAGCTCGGTGTCAGTCACAATGGAGCGTGTGACTTGACTGGAGTCACTGCGTCTGCTGCTCCAGGCTCCTGACTTCCATTGGCAAGACATAAAACGTGGCACTCGATGATGCCTATGGGCGAGTTCGCACTTCCTAGCTGAACGTATATCTATATGTAGTGGCAGTAATGGTTGTAGGCAACCGGCGAGCATTGCCATCCTGGCCTAAACATCACTTCACAACTGCCAAGCCAAGCACATCCGGTTTCCGTTAGTTGTGCATGCACCGACCACCGACTACCGTTCCCTCCGAATGCAGTAGCAGCAGGAGCAGGAGCAGGAGCACCTGTCTGTCAGTCAGGCTGATGTTACTTCGGGTAATATCATTTAGCCTTGTCCTGGGCCCGCTCACACACGAATATGTTGGAAAAATATTATCTCGTTACAATGCTCTAAAGGTATGAGTACTTCGGGGGTGGTGTGGTAGGAGCATTCAGTCTGCCCTTTTTGCCATTTTAGTTCGCCACCGTTTTGCTTCTCGCCTAGTTTGCCTTTGGCTTATGAGCGGAAGTACGTGTCGCTCGCCTCAAAAGAAGGCAGGATGACGCTATACGTACGCCAAGGAAAAAATATATAAAAAAAACTACGCACATTTGCCACTACCACAGGGGATAAATAAATGTGTGTGTGAGGGTACAACGGACAGGGGATAGATGTTTAAATTTGATTTCAAGTGCTAGCATTTTGATGGCAAAATAAGTGAATGCGTGTTGCGGCAGCTTACGTGTCCTTGTTATGGCCAAACTTCCTCTCTTCCTCCTGCTTTTGAAGGAGGAGGATAAAGAGGAGGTGGTGAAAGTTCTCTGTGCGAGTCAAGAGCATTTAAGAAAAAAAAAACTTTAAGTCGAGTTTTAAAACAGGTTAAGACAAGAGAAGAGCTTAAAGCGTAAGATAAGACTGAAAGGAGAAAAACTTCAATCAACCGCTGGGGAATCCCTAAAGTTTCTTTACTGATTTTCACTCAACTATATTTTGAAAAGCTGGCGGCAAATCCCAATTGTCAAAGCGATAAAATGTGCTGGAGAATAAGTTTGATTCAAATCTGTGGATAACATTTATCTGTCGGTAAGAAGTAGATATTTTTATAGATTTTTAAAGAAAGTCATTGGGTAAATATTAAAAAACTATTTTTCCTTTGTTTTTTTTTAACTAAGAAATAAATACATATACACATTCAAGAAATTCAATTTTCTGCTTTTTATTTTACCTTCCAAAATCTTTTTGATTATTTTCTTTCGTTATTTTTTTGTCTTTTTGGACAAGGCCTCATTAATTGCCTGCAGCTTCGATTAAGCGTTTAATTTTCCATCTTCCCTTATCCGTTTTCCCCTTCAGTTATTGTAATTTACCATTCATTTCCTTGAACTCTGGCACAATTTTCCCACACTCACTGGTACTGGACCCGACCCTTCATGTGCATGTGGCTACAGTTTGGAGCACTTGCAAAAGGAGAAGTTCTGCAGAGGGAGTGAAGTCGTCGCCTCTGAGAAAGGAGAATAAGAATAACAAGCAGAGAAACGTGGAGCATAAGGAGCTGCCTTCGGTTCAGGGGAGGATTGGCAGCAAGAGTCCGCTGCTGGTGGTTGGAGCTGCTACTGCTTTTGATTTCTCATGCGTGCAACGTTTACTCAGCCGCGTTCTCTGCCCGTAAGCGTGGCCAAAATAACACACACACAGTCACACACATTTCCACCATTTTCGCACTCTTGCTCCAGAATCTCCAACTCATTTTACGAATCGCTCGGTATTCGGTTAGAGCAAAGGCTATGTTACATTCTATATGCTTATTTACACAAAAATACCAAAAATTGTTTACCTTTAACAAACAGAGAGAGCAGGATGTGTGTTCAAGAAGCAGCTTTCTCTGGCTTCTAGTTAAAATATTGGATAGAATTACAAACTACCCACAAAATAGGATACCTTCTATAAGAGCTCTTTAAACTTAAATTGAAAACCCACAAAAGTAGGCAACATTTTGTAATTATTACTAACTCCGATCACCACCAGGTACTCCTTAGTCGCATCGCTTAAGTAAGCCCTTCCTTCTTGTTTTGTTTACGCATGAATTTGCAGGAGGACGTTGGCGGTAAATGGGAAAATGAGAGCGGCGGCGATGGCGCTACACGCTTCACTCTACTTGGCACTCACTTAATTATTGCACAAGAAACCGAAAACGGGGGCACCAAGGCGTTTCGCCTGGGGGTGACACAAACACCAGTACGACCCATCACATGCAAGTTGCAACTGCAACTGCAACTACAACTACCGGTGCAAGTGCAATTTGCAAGTGCAACGGCAACGACAACTACTACAACTACAACTGGAGCTGGGGCAACAAACTTTTCAGTGTGGCAATGTGCTTGACATGCATGCTTAACCGTAATGTTAAAGCCAAATTGCCCAATGGCGGGGGGTGTTTTTTAAGGAGCTCCCTCTGTCCCTCCCAGCGGGAAGCGAGAAGTTGCCACTGAAGTGCCGAAAATGGAAAATTGCAGCAAGCCCAGTCCATTAAGGCGACGCCTTTTTAAATGAAAGTGTTGGGAGTTGCCAAGTTTTCCATAAACCAAATTTGTTTGAGTAAAAATTTAACCCAAGGCTGTGAAAAATATTCCACGGTAAATAACAGGTAGTAATATTGATAATGATAATGATAATAATTTTAAAGAATAAAATTTTATATCAGTTGATTTTGTATACTTTAAAAATAAATATCTTTTCAACACTTTTAAAATTGTAAAATAATAATCCCGTAAAAGTTAACTGCTTATTATCCAGAGTTCATTTACGTTTATTGCTTAAACAAATTTAACAATTAAGTGTCATGGAATTATGCAACTCCATGAAAACTAGTTTAAATATTAGCGAAAAAGTTTCACCTACGGGGAAATTACACTCGTCGCCACAGAAAACATCATTCACAACTCATGCACAACTGACAGCTGGGGCAGTAAAAACTTTTGCATAATCCATGATGCAAAATAAAACCGAATTTTGCTATTGAAATTGTGTGCACAACGGGACAGCGGCAATTAGAGGCTAGCTAACGGGTATATCCCCACTTCGTAGTAATATCCACCGCAATTGACCTTTTGCAATTCTTGAATAATTTATATGCACGCTAATTATGCTTAATGCTGCCATGGCAATGGTTTTTCTGTTACAGCTGCTGCTGCTGCTGCTGCTGGTACCTGACCGGTGACACAAAACATATAGAATATCGCATGCGGCGACAAGTTTGCAGCCGGCTTCCGGTTGGGCAATTAAGTTGGTAAAGGGGGCAATTTGTATAAGCCACACCGTCGCCGTCGCCGATATTGTTGTTATCGGGCTGTTACACACACACACACACA
>JAEIIJ010013231.1:0-28731 GCA_018904815.1 Drosophila ogumai | reverse complement strand
ACAAAATTAGATTAAAAGTTGAATGTAACCCAAAAATTAAATTTTAAATTTTCAGCGGATATTAAAACTCTACAAAATAAAATAATTAGATAATCTAACTTAAACGAGCTGCTTCAATATTTAATTTTAAAAAGTAAAGTTGGATGAGATTCAACTTCGCACAAAGCTAAAACTTAAATGAAAATATTTTAAATAACTTGACAGCAGCTTTCATCAATGTTTTATATTTTTAGTATACCAAAATCTTCTTAAAAAATGTATCCAATAAATATTTAAATTATTTTATTTCTGATAAGTAAATCCTTTAAGCTTAAATTTCCCAAAATGATCTGCAGAATGTGTAGTCAATGAATTAGTGGCACTGCCAAGCTGTTGGCATACATGACACTGCATAAAACAAATTTAATTACGCCATTGTTTTCATGTTCGTGTACATTTTCATGTTCGTGCAACGCCTGCTCCGAATTGCAGTCCTCATGAATTTCGCCCAAGAGGATGGAGAGGAGTCTGTGGAGGGTCCCAGGGGCAGCTGACACTGCGTCCTGTTAATGGGGGTTCAAGGCAGGAAAATAAATAGGAAAACCTTGAAGCAGGAGGCTCAAGGTAAGCCTTAAAATATCCCAAATAATCACAAAGCAGGTTGCATAATTTTTCACGGTATAACAAATTATGATCTTGGCTCATAATTTTTTGCCACGGCTAATAAAAAACCTCAGGCAAGGTCAGAGGAACCTTCCTCATTAAAAACACACAAGTGCAGCTGCTAATGAGCGATGTCTTTTTGGCTCTACGTATCTGCTATTTGGGCTCTGGCTTACCTGCACCTTTTTTTAATGGCCGCCAGCGATCTTGACCTTGGTGCGAATTTTTAAGCGGAAAAAATACACACACACACATTTTTTATGGCGCATTCCCGTTGCGTGGCGAACCGTTTTGGATTTGGTTTTTTAGCAAAGGCAGCACCATCAGCAGCCTTTGGAAATTTATGATTTATGACGCTGGCCGTGTCCAAATCCGTCCAAATGCCCGCATCCGTGACCCTTTTGCATGCGGTCCAGGATCCTCGGGGTTCTTAGCTCTGGGTTCTGAGATCGGGACTCGGGAATCGGGATTCGGCGGCTGCTGTTTTGTAAACACTCAGTATGAGTTCCAGTTCCCGCCTGCTTGGACGTTGCGGATCGGCTAAAAAACGCATCGGGAGCCGCCGTCTAAGTGTTCTTTGCCAGCAATACGAAATGAGTTAAAATAATGTGTGCAAAATATGAAAAGCCATAAATGGCATATGAGTCATTTTCCATGGGAAAGTGTTAAGTGCGATCGGTACAGCGCCATGTGTGATAGATGTGTTCGGTACATAAAAAGTGATCGAGTCTCTGAAGTTAAGGATAAGGGACAGCTATTCTGGATGAGTTGGAAAAGTTATCAACAATTGGTGAGTTCATGGGACAGGATTCTTTTCACATTCAATAAAGAAACCGAAACTGATTTCCATGTATTGTTTAGAATTTTATATAGTTTTAGATACTTTAATCAAACTCTTCTTAAATATATCATAATGAATCTCAGCAAGTATAACAAATAAATTTTCTTATTAGCAAATATTTCTAGACATTTTAGCATTTACATTTAAACCAACATGTTTAGCCATCATTTAACATACATTTAGCAGTCAGAGATACCATTTCCTTCTTTAAACCAAAAGGGTAACATCCATCTTCTGCTTAATTAAATTCAAAGGAAGCTGCCAAGGCTCCTTACCAACTTGCGGCTACAAAAACTAAACCTTAAGAAGGAACAATTTTTAAGATAAATCACAGACATGCCTGGGCATCTCAACTGGTGAACATTTCTTGCCTTTGCGTTCCTATCTTTCTCCAGATTTTTCTCAACGTTTTGAGTAATTCCGCGGAATAAGCGACAAAGAGCTGGACAGCCCCCAACCCAACGAAAAAAATAAAATAAAAAGTTAAGAAAAATAAACCCGCTCCAGGTACAAAAACAAATCTTGAGAGAGCAATAAACAACATGGTTGACAATCTTAAATCTTGCGACTTGCAGGCCATCCCACACAGATACGCCGCTACACAGCCAGATGCACTCACAGATACACGAATGCGAATGAATGTCGCAGCCATTATGGAACCCCTTGTTTTTGTTTTCCTTCTCGTTATTGTTGCTGCTCTTACCGAACACATTTCCTTTGTATACCAACACTGTCCAAAGCGAACCGAGCCAACCCAATCCCGGTTTCGGATTCAGAGACCCAGTAAATGTTGCGGTCATTGCTATGCCGGAATGCCAGGAACAACAACAACTACAACGCAGAGACCAGGGTTCAGGCTTTAAAGGCTTGGCCTGTTCTGGCCTGATATGGCCCATAGGTAGGTAGAAAATGCCAAGGCAGCCCCGGCTGTGTGCTCCCCACAAAGAGTACAATGGGCGGCTCAGGAGAAGTTTTCAATGAAAATTGAGTTCTTGAAAGTATTCAAAAGAAATGAGCAATGTTTTATAGAGCCACAGGGTTTCTATTTCCTCTTTAAATTGTGAAAAACAATAAATTGTTTGTATTTAATAAATTAATAAACAAATATACTCTAAAATTGTTAGTTACAAATTGTATTGCATACTTTGCAACACATTTCTAGAGGTTTTAAAACCCCCTCATATTTACTTATTAGCACGCGAAAATCTTTCCATTCTTAAATAGTCTGTAATACAAATTTTGTACCCCTAATTTTAATATTTTACCCACTGTAAAAACCATTGACATGGACCAAGTCACCGCTTGGCCTTTTGGCGTCGTGTCGAGTCTTTTGGCCGCTTGGCCTGTTTGTTGTTTGTCTCCTTTATGGCTTCTTCTCGTACCCTTTATCGCTATCTCCGATTGCAGTTGGATTTTTCCCTGCTTTTTATTTGGGATTTTAAACTTTGGGGTCACATTTTCGTGCTTTGCAGGTAAGAGGAGAAGGTTTTTCTTTGTTGGCTCCAGATTCGTTTTGCGGATATCGAGTGTCCAATATTAACCAGCTTTGCAAGGACTCAACCAGCCCATAACTTATAAGATATACACTCATCTCTGAGTGTCAGTCAGTTTAAAATCAACTTAACGACATTTTAAACACTCTGCTTGAGGATTTGCGGGGAAATCAGGGCATGACATAAAGAATCAATGAACAGCCAAGACATAAAACCCACAGACAACAAGCCCAGACATTTGGCATTTGATGTTTATTTAATTTGTCGCAATTCATAACAATTTCGTTTACGACATTTTTACTACTCGACAAATGCCGTAAAGCAAACAGAAACACTGCCGTCGATTTGTTTGGCACACGCTCAGGTTTTTATGGCTCGCTCATCGCTGCCGGGACCCACTGGATGAAGTCCATGGTCTGCACTCCTCCTTCGACAATTAAACGCCATCATCGGGCTGATTCGAAGGCGAAAGTGCAGCCAGCACCCCGGCGATTTATGTGCGTTTTATAGATCGTAAAAGCCGCTCTAACGGCCGGGCAGATGATGATTTTACGACGTGTTGAAATGCCACCAGGACGAGCTGGTGTTCCGCCACTTGTCCCCTGGACCCTGACACCGTTTTTCGGTTCGGAACGCATCGGATGTGGTTCAAGTGCAGCGTCGTAAAAACTTCCTCCGGACTTCGAGCCGTGCTCCCGTGACTACTTGAGAGAGCCGTAAAAGGGCTATAAACAAAAGTGGCGCCTGCGGAGGGACCGCAAGTAGTCGGCCAGACTTACGTGTCGTTATCCGGGCGGATTGTGTGAGCGATTCGATTCTGATTTGATAAGGATAATTATGTCGGATCGCCATAAAAAGAGACAATAAAGCCAAGGAGGCGGAAGTGGCATATGGCCAGTAATTGGACCGTTAAAGTCGGGTTTAATGGTGGGAAAAATGCTAGGAAAGAAATGTTTCAGGGGAAAGTACTTGCCTTTGAGGGGGTTTCTTAATACAATATTAATTTTATTCTTCACTCCTTTTATGATCAAATAATTAACATAATATTCCAGACTGTTTCATCTTCTTTTCAAGTTAAATTAATTATTTTCATCACACAAGGTGTGCACATCCAGATGTGTATCTTTATCTACAGACCGAAAAAAGTGGAGTGCACTTGCGGCTAATTGAAGTCGGAGGCGTCGGGCAGAAACAACAAAGAGCCACGAGATATTGCTTATCCGTATCGTGCCCGGTATCCATTATTAACCCAGCCGAAGACGTGTTGATGCACTGGGAAAGGGACCAGACATTACAAACATTATGGACATTACGGACAACGCAGAACCGAAGACAGACCCATTCGCGGACAATGAACAGCGAACAATTCAGCTAATGACGTGACTATGGACACTCGACGCATTTGGCAACCAAAATAAAAAGAAGAAACAGAAGAAAAACCAACAGACACTGACCATTCCCAGCCCGAAGCTCCTGTCCGACCGGGCTTCATTGTTATCACCCGGAATGGCAACGGCCAAACTTATGCATCGAAAGTGTTGTTAAATTACGCCAAATTGCTTAATTTCAATAATGAAACGAACCGAGCGGACGGGAACCACTCAATGAAATTATAAATTTTCGGCCCAAATGATATGCAAAGAGCAATGGCAACGCCGACTGATCCGTGATCGTGACGTTGCCCCTTATGTTTCTTATTTCGCAGACCCTTTTCATTCCGATTCCGAATCCGAATCCGATTCCGAGTGAGGTTTCTAAACAAAAAGAAAAATTGTAAAGTCAGAGAATATTGTTTAATATAATTATGAATTTTTGAAAGCATATTTTTTTAAGATTCCTGCTTGCAATCCAAAGATTAATGCTAATATCCGACATAACAAGTGACTTCTCTTCTATTCAGATTTCTTTATTAAATAATTCAAATTGACCAGCTTTTCTTCCTGTGTATATAGCTTCGATCCCGGCCAGACGGCGGCTCGACGCTTCCAATTTAATGGGCCCATTGAATCGGTCGTTAATGTTGCTTTTTATTTGGCCTTTTATTCGGTCCGCCGTCGTTGTGGCTTTATTCTCCTCTGTTTTAGTCTCTTATTTCGGTTATTGTTGCTGCAGACTTACTCAATTGTATTATTGTTTATTTATGCGAGCTTAAGTAATGCGCTGCAATTCCAATTTCAAAAGATAATTTCAAATTTACTGTCAAATAATTTATAAGACGAATGCCTCTCTGTCTTCCACTGCGGCGGGTAGCTACTTTTCTGGAGCTTTATTGGGTTTCTTTGTTTGTTTTCTCCACAGTGTTTGTGTTCTTTCCCCCTAAAGAAAACACTTCTACATTTTGTTGTGTTTGTATTTTGGAAAAGATAAAAGCAAAGCCGCTGCGAAAAGTTTTTCTAAAGTTTTCGGCATTATTTATGTGCTGTATGTCGTGGGCGTATACGTAATATTTTATAATTTCAAGTTGCGGGGCAGTTGTTGAACTAGTTGAACCGACGCTTTGTGATTTGACAAGGGGGACAGCTCCGATGGCCCATTGATAAAACTTTAAGGCGTCGACTGTCCGATTAATCTATTGAAATCGTTTAAAGCTGGTTTTAAATACGAATTATACTGTGTTGTTGGGGGCGGAATTGGTTATTAAATTGAATGTTGTTAGATTAAATGTGGCTGGAAAAATCGTAGGGGAGGAAGTGAGTTGAGGAAGTGAGTTAAGTGTTTGGGCTACAACAACTTTAGTTGAATTTAACAATGAAATAAGCATATATATCTTATAATATAAAGATTTCTCAAAAAGGTTAATGCTATTAAAGAAATTGATATTGAACTATTATGAGGTGTTGTTGAACTCAAAATGAAAAGGCAAACTAGTATTTGTATTGTATTTTTCTTGAATAATTTGTTTTTCCTCTTCCGGCATCTATAAACCTATCCCTGCTACATTTTTTATATCCTCTCAGCCGTCAAGTCCCCTCCTCCTTGCTCTGCCAATACAACTCCATTGTTTATCATTATAAAATATGAACACTTTCGGCCGACGCCATCTGAGTTGTTGTCCAGTTAAGTACAGAATCGTCGGCTCACGTCCTGCCATGCGTCTACTTTAGGGGACAATATAGTTTGGATAGTATAGTAGTTCCTGCCGGATCGAGGCATTGCCCCAGTGGAGGAGCCGTTCAACTCCGAGTGCTCCGCGGCATGGCAATTGCATGGACCGGAATGGCCTGGACTGGACTGGCGACGTTTGTTGGCACTTTATCATGGCTGTGTATCATAATTTAGGCAGCCATTCCACCCACGCGGCAAACAAAGAGACTGAATGCGATCCGTTGACATTCGGTGTGCGGCGCTGACTAAGCAACCAAAAGGCCGAGGACGTGTGCAAACCTGGCCAAGATGGCCTGGCCAAGATAGCAGCAAAACGCTGACCACGCCCACCTATCGGCCCTGGGGGCACACACACAGGGTCATTTCCTGCGACAACATTTTGCGCTTAAACACTCGTATTAAGTATAAAGCATTAAGTATTGAGCAGGAGCAGGAGCATATAATGGTTCTGTTTTCATTTTGCGACCCAAAAAATGGAAACACTTTGCTCCGGCCCCGTTGATTAAGTGGATCGATTGCTGGCCAGCAACTGGTTATCAGCTCTTGGCCCAAAACACTGAAATTAGTTGGCATTTTAACACGAACACCTGACACTCGAGTCCGGCAAAAAGCAGCAGCTTCCTCTCCTCACATGTGGAGAATGGTGGGGGTTTAGTTTCTCTTTAGTCAAATGGATTATATTACAAACAGGAGGGGCAGAGGGAAGTGGGGATGAAAACAGCAGTACGTGGTTGGCCATTATCGATGGCAAACAACACTGGTAGAAAATGTTGTATTTAATTATTTTTTTAAATTAAATGTTCAATTATTTCTTCAGAATCATTAGTCTGGACCCAAGCGCTAGATCGGAGGCTTTAATAACATAAAAAACATAAGAAATCCTTTAAATATAATATTTATAAAACTTCTAATACAAAACCGCAAATATGTTAATGGACATCAGTTTTTTCCCAGTGCAACTATGGGTTATTGATCGATAATTCCATTTAAGCAAATGCTCGCGTTGAGCACCAGAATTGTCCAAATTATATATGTGTGGCCTCTGCTCCGAGTATATATTAAAAAAATATCTACCCAGGTTTCCTCAAACGCGATTGCAACTCTCTTTTTTCCGAAACTCTGGTAATAACAGGAGGCATCCAAAGGAGCCAAAGAATCGGGGAATCGCGGGCTCCTATCACTCCCGTGTGCGTTTGTCGCTGGATCTGGATGCCGCCAACTCATCAGAACCGAACCAAACCCATCTTCATCCGCAGCCACAGCCACAGCCTCACATCCCCACCGCATATTTACAGGCACATCCAGAAGATGTATTTTCACTTAAACGTTTTACTCGTCGAATAATGGCTTTAATGACTTTAATGGCGTTCGGATAATTTGGCCTCCGGGCAGCTGCTCCATCGCCGTCCATCTCCATCCAGCTCCAGCTCCGTCTCCAGCCGCATCGCCATCCGAGCTGGCCATTTCGTAATTGACGAAAGTAGATGGCCGGCGGTGAGATGCGATGCACATCCACATCCAGGATGCTCATGCGAAATGTATATAATTTGTAATTGTTGTTTCTCTTTAAAATGCACTCGACTGCGGCTCAAATAATTGCAATGAGCAGTTGCAAAGTCATCTAAAATTAAATGAATGCAATTAAATTGAGTTTTCTCTTTGGGTCCATATAATTTTGTAAAGGATGGTAATGGTTTTTCACGCAGGGTAGCCTCTTGGGTTTTATATATCAATATATAAAATTACAAATTACAATCAATTTTTATTTAAATAATATAAAAATAGAGACATATTTAAAATAGTTCTCAAATAACTAATCATATTTTATTTGAATCTAAAATTCAATTAGAAAATTAGTTATATATTTTTAATTTTAATAAATCGTAAATATCAATGCTCTTTTGTATTGTACAACTTCTTTAATGAATGTATTTTCTAGAACTTTAAAATTATATTTTCTCTGAATAGAGGTACATAATCAGGTATTTCTTTCTTTAAGACAGGAGATGCACCATTTCACGTCATTCACCCGCCGTATTGACCTTGAGGACAGGACGTAAATGGCAGTTCGTAAAAAAAGAGAAAGACATAAAGAATACAGGTATCGCCAAAAAAAAGAAAGATACCAAAAACGTCGTCACACGGCGACACAAATCAAAGGTGCAACATAAAAAATGACATTGAGAAAACAGATAATTAAGCTGAGCGGGAAGAGGGGCAAGTGGAAAACGGGATGTCTGACCTGAAAAAGGAGGGGGTGAAATTACTGCTGCTGCCGAATGACAAGTCGCACATTTTCAAAGAAATTACCAAAAAAAAAAAAAAAGAAAGGAAAACATTGGAAAATGCACATAAATAAGCGGACGAGAATAGAGGAGTATCTGGAGGAGAAGAACAGCTGCCAGGGGACTGAAGAAGCGAAGACCCAAGAACGAAGAAGCGTTGATGGAAAGCCAATGGAAAAACAGAGGAAAAAGAGGGAAAATGTTCCAAAATTAGTCAAACCGGGCGAGTCAATTAAATCGAATGGGATGGGATGCCCGGCAGACGGAATTATTTATAATATCGTTAATGGCCGAGGAGCTGCTACTTAAAAACGCATTTGCCCGCGGCAAATATCTTAATATTTGTTTACGAAAAGCAAAAACATTCCGAAAATGTCGCCCTGCTGAATTTATAATGGCAGACCGACGGATGCGACTTTTTAATTAAAATTCCGAATGCATCGGCAGTCGAAAAAATGCTTTTATTATTTTAATTACCCATTTCGGACTCAGATGGCCCCGCAGCGCACTCAATATTAATTTCATGAAAATAACTTCCCTGGCTCCCTTTCAGACGTGTCTTTTGTTTCTCCTCCAGCCAGCTGGGGTCTCAAAAATCCAAACCCGGGTTCCCGAAGTGCCAGTGTTTTCTCCACAAAAAAGAACTTCCAAAACATGGCAAACATTCGGGGAATAGATACGCATTTGTTGGGCGTTCGATAAACATTTATTGGGCAATCCAATCACGGAACTCACGTCCCCGGGCCGTGACAGTTTCGTTAAAATGCCTTTTCTTTATCTGACTTATTTCTCTCTTTTCTGGCTTTCTGGCTTTATGTTGCCATGCTCTTCGAAGGCCACAAGAATTATGTTTGCCGTATGAAAGAGTGATAAATAATCGGTTTTTGTATGCAAAAGGTATCGGCGGTGACTGATAATGAAATCGAATCTGAATCCAATGATGGAGTTTATTAATCAGTGGGAATCGAATTGATTTATAGCGCTATATATCTTCGAGTGGCGCATTAAGTTGCCATTATCTCAAGGAACGGATAAAGTTATTCATATTTAAGGCTAACTTTAAAAATAATTGTCTTTGTGGCGATTACTAATTCAATGGCCTTTCTGGGGGTTCACTGGTTCCTTTAGAAGAGATTATTTGGTAAATATGAAGTTTCTGAAAGTCACCAGTTGATAATATCAAACTTCTATTAAAAACTATAAGCTATTTAAATAATTAGTTGTTATTTATCCGTGTCAATTAGTTTTTTCTTTAATAATATCCAATATACCGGAAAAAAACAATTTTACAAAATTGCTTACATTTACATAAAATATTTGAGATTCCAAATATAAAAACATATCAATATTTATACTTTTTTTAATGTGTTAAATAAAAATTATACCATTTAAACATATTTAGGTATATGAAATATTACTTCAAAAATTTTGACATTCTTAGATATCATTAAAAATATTATTAAATATGAACCAAACAACACTAGTTTTATTAAAAACCCCACCGTAGCCCCTCTTTTCCCCTACTCCCACATGTGTGTGGGGTCAAAGGCCACAAGCCGAAGAAGAAGAAGCGACAGACAAAGACTCGAAGCATCAAGACGGTGATTAGACGCATAATCTGCTATTCGAGGGGCAATTTGTCACCGCAAGGCATCGCCGCTGCCACTGGGCCACTAAAAATCATTTAGGGCGAAATAAAAATATTTTTTACGACCTTTTTATAGTTGTTGCAACAATCTAATAACAATCCAAATAATTATCCAAACAAACAACAAACAGCGACGGCAAATGTCAAAGCAGAAAATCTCCGCAGAAGAAGCAGCAGCGCCAGGCCCGGTTTTCTCCGCTTCCGACGAAAATGAGCCATAAAACGGGGCCATAAAACCCCTGTGCGAAATGCTACTGCGCTCAGGCCGATAGGCCACGCCCCCTCCGCAGCGGCAGCGCACACGGAAGCCATAATGGCCAAGGCAAATTGACGATAACTCAAAAGCGGGTGGGAGCGAGCGAGACGCAGCGAGGGCCTGAGCGAGAGAGGGAGAAAGAGCTGCGCACAATAATGGCTGCGCCGGGCAAAGAGAGCAGAAAAGCGAGATGGCGACAGCACTTCCGCTCGCTCACGCCGCCACGTGTCGCTCTCGCATTAAAACAAGTAAATCGCCGGCCGTTGAGCATAATCGATACGCAGCTCTTCGTGAGAATTGCTTTTCTCACGCTCTCCGCTGTCGCAGTCGCTGCCGACGTCGTCGCCATAACTGTCGTTGGTAATGGCCGTTTTAAGTGCGACTGAGATGGCCTCATAATCGTTTGGTGAATGTGGCTCAATTGTCTCCCCGCCGGCGCTCTTTTTTGGGGCTCTCTTTGGGGCACTCTCTCTCCATGTGAAGCTCTCTGCTATTTTTGCTAACTTTAATTAGTTTTGTTGTAATTGTTGTAACTGCCCAGTGACCACTTTACTGCCTCGAAAGCGCCTAGAAAAATGCTCTCTTTGGTGGGGCTCTCTTTGGGGCTTTTTTTTTGGAGACAGGCGCCAGAGAGACAGGGAGAGAGCGAGAGCGAACTAGCAAAAGCGCGCGCATCTTCGCATCCTTGCACGGCTGCCAGAATGGGACATAAAATGTGCCAAGCAGTTAAAATGTAGATTTAAGTAAGTGGAAACGAGATCGTTACGTTGGCGCATAAAAATAAAAATCATTGTGCTCAGACACTGATTGAAAAAAACCCCGTGAGAAGCAAACACCAAGAGAGAGTGAGAGAGCAACAGGCGAAGTGGAGCTGCGTTTTCCACTCGCTTTTCCTTTGAGTGGAAAAGTGGAAAAGCGAGCGCCGGCGAACATGTTGCGAGTGGTTTTCCCTATCAATCAGAAATCACCTTAAACTCGTTTTTTTATCCGCCTTCGCCGCCGCTTTTTAAGATTCTTTTCATTTTCGTTTTATGGTTTTTATGCTGCTCTTTACGACTTTTATGACTTTTATGGGGCTTAGTGCGTGCCAAAAACGAGGGGAAAAGGCAATTTTTAATTGAATAATGCCGGCGTCGGGGTGCTTTTGTTATGGTTTTTTTTTTCAAAGGCGGGGGGCGGCAGGGCCAGCGGCGACGGTAATTAGCCAGAGATAAACATTTAATTGGCAAATTCAAAATTGGAAATCGCCATGAAAACCACGCCGACTTACCTCCGATTTTTACGAAATTTTCCGCCGCCATATGCATCCTAATTGGGTCAAAGAACCCGAAGAATCTGCCTGGGTGGCATTTCTGTGAGAGGGAAATTTAGAATTAGAATTTTTAAATATAATTTTCACTAGTGGCAACGTTTACTTTTACACCATTTAATAAATGAACTTATAAACTTTAAAATATTATAAACACTCTTATTTTAACTTGGATTTTAATTTGGTTTAAAATTTAAAACAAATTTATGAATTTCCAATGGACTCTTTAAAAGTTTAATGGGCTTAGTTCAATTTTATTAACGTTCCACATTTTTTTAATATTTAATTTTTACATTTTACTTGCACATCGGTTATTGAAACCAGAAATAATATATCATAATACATATTACACACATATGAGAATTACTGTTCCGCCCTAAACTTTATACCCAATCTCTTAAAGCCAGGAGGAGAAACTCATTGGAAATGCCCGCGTGCATGAAGTACCCCAGGTAATTATTGTTTTCATGGGCTCTTTTCCAATTATGCACTGGCCGAGCGGCTGGGCAAAAAGGGTAAATTGATAAATTATAAAAAAGAAACTTAATAATATAAATGAGTCGCGCCGCAACCTGTCGCATCGGCTCACAAGTCAGGCGGTAATTGGCAAACTGGAGGCACTGGCCGCGGTTAATTGCGGTTTTTAATATATCCTGACCCTCTTTGCTGGATTTTGTATGCCGCGGGAAGTGAGTGTAAACACGACATGAAATACTCGCCATCGCCACTTGGCCACCTCGAAGTGGCACGGCAACGGGACCCCCCGTCGCACCTTACTCCTTTCAAAAGGACGCAATTTATGAGGGCCTGTGTAATTGCCACGCAATGCTGCATCCGCATCGCACACAGTTTTCAATTTACAAAAACAAAAGAGAAGAGAAAGAGAAAAAAACAAGGAAATTAAAAAGGAAAATATGAAAGAGCCGGAGTGCCTGCGTCCTTTTGGCACGGCACGTCGAGCGGACACATGTGGATCGCCGGCGTGGAATGTCCTTTTAATGGACTTGCCACTCTCACACTGCGCCGCATCCTTTCGCCTTTTAACTCGTGTTCCGCGCTGTTTGATTGCCGTGAATTGCTGTCTGCAGGATTTTTATCCTTTCCGACTGTGTTTTGTTCCATCGACGCAGATGTCGTATATTCTCCGTCGTCCTGCCGGGCAATTATGGCCCGGAACAACAGCTGACCAGATGGCAGTGTCTGAGAAGGTGAAAAGGTTAGTTTTTACCTTATTTTACGAATTATAATAATAATATAGAATTTAAAATAAATATTTTATATAATTTTTTTCTCACTTTTTGGATTCAAAAGTTTATATTACCTAACTTCTATAATAAAATAATTTTAAAAAATTGCCACTAGTTAGTTTTATGCTAGAATCACATTAAACCTTCGATTATGTGCTTAATAAATGTTTTTTTCTTGACCTCTTGCTTAAAATATTAAATAAAACCTCCTTAGGTTCTACTGAAAGGCTTAAAATGTCTCATAAAAGTTGACTTGTCTCGCAGAAATGATGACTCGTCTTAATGGTTTATTTACACAGCCTCCGCAGATGATGCATGGTACAGTTGGGCCAAGGGGTCATCGTGAGTGGCTCTGGAGGACCATGAAGCACGGAGCTTGCTGCTTGGAGCATCATGGCAAGTGTCAGTGTCACAATACCCTCTCCCCCTCGAAAGAGTTCCATGGATACACAGATGCGATGGCGGCGTCAAATGCGACGCTGAATTTATTACGGGGGCTTTATTTATGCGCTTATCGCGTTGCCGTTGCCGTTGCCGTTGCCAGTTGCCAGTGGCCGGCCTTAGCACGTTGTCAAGTGTTTATCTTGGCCCCGGACCCGAACTGGTACCAGTACCCTCATCCAAAACCAGATCCCGACCGGAGCCAGACCGAAATGAAATACCAAAAAGCTTAAAATTGAATTTATGGCTGCACCTAAATCATGCGTCGACGAAAAAAAGCAGAAACAACTTACGAATATGCGAGTGTTTTCGGGCCTGTCGCATGATTTAGTGCCGCCGAGCGGCAGTCGAGAAATTTAAATAATAAATATTCCATAGTTACACAAAACGCGAGGCACAAAGGCCACAAAAATGGAGGCCCAAAATCCCAAAGCCCTGATCCAGACGCCGAACCAAACCCAATTTCGAATCGAAAATCAAAGCGATTCGTGTAAAATATTCAAAGAGAGCGCGACTAAATCAAAACGCTGTCGAAATAAAACGTTTGAAAATTGAATTTCGCTCCGGCGAAATTGAAAAGCATTTGTAACGGAAATGAAAATCGTTCGAGGGTGGAAACGAACAAAACACGATGACTCCGGCTCTGAATTTAAATTAAGAAATTTATCTTTTCAATGACTTGGGTCTTGTGTGTGTGCCACGCCCTCGCCTTTGTTGTAAACTTTATATTTTTTCTCGAGCATCTCCCACCTTTTTGGGCCATAAAAACAAATGAATTCGGTTTCTTTTTGTTTTGGCAAGCGTTTTCGCCTTATCTCGTTTTGGGGTTCTAAGATTGAAACTTGATATTCGATATTTTGTTAGCTTTTTGTTTTTTTGAAAAACAAGTCTCTCAAGAAGTTATTAATTAGTTATTAGTCAGCAAAATATATTTAATCGCGGCATTTTGCACCTCTTCTAAGCAATTTGTACTCGAGCGAAGAGAGCAACGATTTCAAGCGGTTGCCAAATGGCTTTTATCGCCGACTTCATGGCTAATAAAAATTTGCATTGTTTGGGCCCGCAAAAAACAATATATATTTAAACCAGATCGGTGGTGGCCAAGACCGCGGCTTCCATAAATTAGCTGCCCAACTGCCACGGGAATTAGCATACAAAATTACGCTGCTTAAAGATAAATACCTTAAATTGGTTGTTATTTAGAAGTCCATAACATAAATTCGAAAAGCAAATAATGCCATTTGTCAATGGGATTACGAATTTGGGGCTGCAATATTTCCACAGTTTTTATTACCTCGAAAACGAAGTCGATTTTTGGCAATTTGTCGATCAAAGTAATGAAATCACGTGTTAATGGGGAGTCCCCCAGTAATAAGGTTAATTAATTCAAAATTATAAATATTTTGTTTTCTCAGAAACACTTGAAATGTACCCTTACTTGAATGTAGTACAAATGTTTAAATAGTTCACTTGGAATAAGTCATAAGTTTAGCTATCCCTCCGCCCATTTAACACTTTCCATTTAATTTTCAATTACAGAGCATATAAATCGTCCTGCAGTCCCATTTCCACCCCAGGACATGTACCGCTCTCGAGGACCATTCACCATTTTGGGCGCATTTAAAATTCCAAACGCATCGAGGTGAGTCCACACCAGAGTGTCCATGAACATATAATATGGGATGTGTACATTATTTATGGCTGCTTCAGGGTTTGTGTAATCAAAACTGGGATTCGGACGATGTGTCCAGTGTCCAGTGGGGAAGTGTGTCAGTAGGGCCTCCGCAGGAAGGGTGCAAAAGGATTCGAGTATTTGGGCCAGTTGGACAGAGCCCTTGGGCCAATTTGTGCCATGTGTGTGCGACGTGTGTCGCTTTCGCCAAAGCAAAGGGCCAAAACAGAGGGCGAAAACCAGATACAGATACGCTTCCACTTCCACAACTGACCAACGGCCAATGACCGGAGTCGGACTCAGGAACCCAGAGTCCGGAGCCGAGTCTGAGTTCGAGTTCCAGAGGCCTCAGCTCATTTGCATTTTCAGGAGCAGAGACAGGGAAAGTGTTTTCCAAATTGCCACTCTATCTCTTGTGCTTTGAATTCGTTTTTTTTTTTAATTTCATTTGCCGGCTGGCTGGTGTGTTGGTTTTTCTAATTAACAGAGGAATTTTCCATTTCATGAGTTTCGTTTTTCTTGTTTTTCGTCTGTTATTTATAGTTTCTGCTGCCATTTGATGCCGCCCCGACCTTTTGACCTCTTCGCATTTTGGGGGAGATTCCTCTATTGGTGGCTGAATTATGCCCAAACAGCGATAGCCATCTAATTAAATGAGTTATGGCCCCGGCATAATGCCGAGTATCTCGCTCTCGGATAAGCGCTTGCCGCCTAATCCCGCCCCGGAGCCAAAACTCAAAGTGCCAACCCCAAAACCCAAACTCCCGGACCAGTCCAGCGATACTAGATAGTAGAGCGGGCCGACTTGGGCTCGTGGGGATTTATGAGATCGCATTTTGCATAGTTTGAAATGGCACACAGTCCCAACTTGGACACAATTCATTTTCCCCGGCCACAAATCTCTCGTTTTGCATTCGGCGGCCATGAATCATGAACTGGCATAGCCTGCCGTTGGGCTGGGGAGAGCACTTTGAAAATGTTTTAAATCCTTACCATGGGTTTGAGGGAACGCGATTCAATAGTTTTGGGAAATATTTTAAAATTAAATTGTGGCGATTTAGATTTTGTAAAATATTTAAAATGTCAAGTTTGGCTTGTTATGCAAAGGTTGCTTTATATAAAAATAGTTTGAATCTAAATAATTGGTTTTAAAAATCTAAGGCAGGGTTCTATTTAAAGAAAATTAATACAAATTATTACTGAATAATTTATAAACACTTAAAGGGGAAATCAAGCCCTCTTGGACACTTAAATCATTAATAATCTATAGTACATTTTTATTAACATGTTTTTAAGCATATGAAAAACTCCTTTACAAATATTTCTTTATCCGTTTATATAAAAAATCATAAAAACTTACTCATATTGAAAAATATTCTTTACTTCTTCACAGATAATTTAAAATCCCCTTTTTTGTATTAAGTAAGTCCCAATCCACTGTACTTAACCCGTTAAATGCAAAGCCAGTTTCGGGTTGCCGTTGAATGGCATCGGAATTTATGCACATTTTATTGACCAGCTCGGAGGCAGAAAAGAACGGAGCAGCGCCGAGTTGGGAGTTGAGAGTTGTTTGTTGGCCCAGCAACATGTCCGAAAGTGTTTTATGGCCGTTCTGGGCGCTCGAGTGGCCATTTTGGGCCGATCCGGGACGGATCAGAGGGGTATATGCACATATGCATGCATATATCCCGCCTGCACATGCACTCTCCGGACTTGTCCGACAAGCACTTCTCCACTTCTGAATACAGATGAGGACGGGGCCGGCAGCAGCAGATGAGTGGCGCACTAAATACTAAACACCCGCCAGAATTTGCAGCTCAGTCAGCCCTGATTTATGGCCGCTAAAAACTAGAACTGAAAAACTAAAGGCTTTCAGCTAAGCCGGCTTTAAGCTGAGGGAATTAGATTTAATACCGAGTCAACGAACTGCAGTCAAAGTCAAAAAGTCAATTAGACGGCGGCGGACTATAGACCGTAGACCGTAGTCTGTAGTCTCTAAAGTGGAGTGGAAATCTCGTTAAAAGCCAATAACAGACGCCATTAAATGTGCATGAAAATTAAATGAAGGAAGAAAAGCCACGCGACCACTTGAACTTGAGCGAGAATATCAATTTGGTGTGCAGTAATTTGAACTGACCTCGCCGTTCCAGGGCAAGTTCAATGGCATTCGGGTACACAAAAATGGGGGAAATGAGAAGCGAGAACTGAGAAATGAGAAATGAGCAATGAGAAAGGGGGGAACGGGGATCAGAGACCACCATGAGATAAGAGAATTCCGATAAGTTTAATTTATTCAAACCCTCCGCCATATGTTGCAAAGCGTGAGCGGAACAACACTTATTCAATCAACACGATAGGCGTGCGCCCAACACTAATTATAAATCCGAATATAAAAATATTAAAACATGCTGGTTTTTAAATTAAAAACCAACAGGAAAATGGTGGAACTTTATGGTTAATTAATTAGACTTAGGGTATCCGTAGCTTTAATTACTTATTAACCATTATAAGGGCTTACAAATATAATTTTTCAACCTAAAAAGTATGTCTTAGTAGGCTTGAAGAATTTTCTGATAAAAAATCCAAGTACTCTATGACTTTAAAGTCACACCGAATGTCAACTGCTGGGTGTTACTGTTCCCAGAACTTCAGTACCTTTTACGTGCTCAAACGGTGAGGTGAATACTCCTCCTACCAGCTCCAAAATCAAAATTTTTCAGTTCACCTTTAAAAATACTCCAAAAACTTAACACCTAACACGAAATGAATCGAGTTCTGGAGGATGTGATCCACCGGAACGCAAGTGTGGTGGATCGCATCACCGTGGAGTCCACTCAGGGCTATGTGGTTTCCGATAACATAGCCAATGCGGTGGCCGAGTCCTCGTTTGACAACACCAGTGCCCAGGCGATAGTCAAGCACATCCACGGAATTCTGGTGAGCACCTGCCAGAGCGCTGTGCGGGACATTGATCCTGCGAATAGCGTATGCTTCCTGAGACTGGCCACCCGCAAGTTTGAGTATCTGGTGGCGCCGGAGGAGTACTTCACCGTCACCGTCGTTCAATGATTTTTCTTTTAATTGTTAATGGTAAGCTCTTCTGGAGAAGAGTAACGTTATTTAGACATCTATATTGAGCGCATTTCCTTTGGAAAAATATTCGGTAAGCCTTAGTCACCTTTCGCGTTGACTTCTTCTGGTAATCTCTTTGATAACTTCCTTTAGAAATCTTATATTTCGGCATAACTAAATAATTACAACACATACACATTGTGGCTCTCAATTAATAGCATGACTAAAAAGCCTCACTTGTAAGTTATTCAGTAACCCCTCCCGGTAGTTTCCTAATCTAAACCTCTTTCAGAAATAACGTTATCCATCTATCTGGTTCTGAAACACAATTCTGATACTACAATTCTGATGTAACACTCCGGGTAAGCTCTTACTCAAGCAAATTGCATTAATCTCTATTGACATCCCTTTTCAGGAAGTTAATGTTGGGTCGTATAATTCTCTTCTGCTCATGTCAGTAGGATCGATGCTTATATATATATTCTGTCTACTAGCTTGCTTACTTCGGCTGAAGTATTATTGATGTCGTGTTGCTCTCACTTATCCTTATATGTACCATAATGTTCCAACCAAGAGGAATTGATGAAGTCTTTACCGCATAATCTATAAAGTTGCCTACAACTTTTAGGAATAACTTTCTGAAATGCTGCCGATGGGAAAGGTTTAGGACCTTGTTCCTAAAATCTCTAGGCAATTTGAAAACTTTAAATGTTTGTGAAATCCTTCTGATTTTTGACCGCATTCAAGAATAACAAAAAAACAAAAATATTTGTCATTTCCCTTAAAAATAAATATTATGGGAAGTTCATATGTGCAACGACGGAAATTGTTGGATTAATTTGGGAATAAATGGTTGAATACTAAGATTTATTTTAAGGGGGAAAAAGGTAAGAAGAGAGCGATAATTTTAAAATAATTAAACTTTGGATGTTATAAAAATAAAGTTAACAATTCAAATCCTTAAATTCGGGGTGGCCATGCTCTTTTGAACCCTTTTGAATGCTAAACAAACTCACGGAAGAATGCTTAAATCAACAGGGCTGCCCGAAAATCCTTTATAATTCCCCGGCGACGTTCCGATCCTGATTATTTACGACATGGCTTCATCGGGCCGGAATCTACCCATGCTCCGATCCTATATATCTGTGAGAATGCGGCTTTCTAATGCGATAATTCAAGAGATTTACTTCTGTCAACATGACCATTTTGTAGCCGTCCGCTCGATTTCGATTTCGATAGCGACTTTTCGGGGTGGAAATGTGAAAATGTGGCACTGTGGCCTTTGACCTTTTTCCTTTTTTTGTGCGCTTCCATCTTGCTGCCACAATGGATGCTGCTGGCTGCCTGCTATTTTAATTTAAAATGGCAGGACTCGTAACTCACTTTTACGACGCACCCTCCGGGCAGATGAATGTATCTATAGCCCCGGCCTGTCCTATTTTTACGGATCCTTGCAGGGGTTGCTACAATAACTTATCTGACTCTCAGCCCGACTTCAACCCGAGTCCATAATCGCTCCTGGGGTGCTCTTTGTGAGACTGGCTGGCTGCTAGCTATCTTTAAGCAGTTTCCCATTGTCTGGCATCGTTTTGTGGTGCCGGGCGAATATGCGCCGCCGAGATGAGAGTATAAAAATTTGTAGAGAAACTTAATTCAACAAAGGGCCAAGCCGGGGCCATCGTCGTCGTCGATGGTGGCAAGGTCGATTCCCCCGTTTCTACCCCGGAGCTGTCAGAATTGCGCACTTCATTTCAGGCAGCGTGAAATGAAATTACTCCACGGTCCATTCCCGACTGACGACTTCATCTCGCAACGATTCGTGCGAAATTATCAATGCCCCTGGAAATTAGAAACACTTTGAATTAAATTCGAATAAAACGTTTTCCAGGGGCCAGGTCACTCTCATCATAATTCACATTTTACGATCTCGTCAGGCGGCTACTGTTCCCATCTGCCCAGTGCTCACTGTACACACACGCTCTGTGAATTCAATTAGACTGTGCGGCAAACCTGAAAGCGGACTTGCAACGCGACAAGGCCTCAAATAATGACTTGATTTGGTAGATTCTATAAAGAGATTTGTGTTTAGTTATTCAATTTTTTATTTTATTTTATTATTTAATATTTATGACGTTTAAACTAGATTAAAATAAGTCAAGACTCGACACTAGAATTGTTTTTCTTATTTAATTTATATTTTATATTCAATCGATTAAAATATTTTAAAACTTTAAGAAGCAACATTTTTAATCAGGATTCCTCCAGGTTTTATAATTAAATAATGTTTGGATTGCGTAAATTTCTTATTTTTATTAAATAACTCAAACTTTGTTTTTTGTAATATTAACTCTATAGGAAATATAATATGAATTTCTTATGGGTTTCGAATGCGAGTATAAATTGCAACGTATAAATAATCTTCAAATATTTTTACTAAGTTAAAAAATTAAAAATTTATAGTTAATTATAATACATAGCATAAAAGAAACTCCTTTCTTTAGAGTTGCAAATTAATTAAGCTCTTTAAAAACTTGTCTAAAATGTATAAAAAATTCACAGACTACATAAATTTGTTCCTAACTTTAAATAACTTAACCCAAAATTCTGAAAAGCAGAAAAAATACATTATATAATATTGCTTGATTTCTTGTACTTTCAGTTCCCGACGGCTCATTGGTAAAATGAGAAAAGGGAGACCAGAGAACCGAGAACTGAGAACCCAGAAGGCAGGAGAAAGAGCGCCTCCGCCTCGAAATTCTCACTCAAACTCAAACTGGCAGAGGCCAAGCCCATTTTCCTGTTCATGCTGCTGACGTCGACGACCGATTTTAGTGGTGTTTTTGCGTTGATGAAATGCCGGACTGAATTTTTTTCTGTGGCTGCTCGTTCAACCACCGAGCCACATTTCCAGTTTCAACTCGCAGCGGCGCAGACGTCGCTTGACTTCACCGGATGAGCGATTTCTTGAAAAAAAAAACCCAAGGAGAAAATTTTTTAAAAAGTACAGCACAACCTGAGGAAAATAATAAAAAATAGTTGCCGCAACTAAAGTTAAAAAAAACTACAACTTTAGTTAAAACAAAAACAGGAAACAGGAAATGGAAAATAAAAAATATGAAATTTCACGTTCTACTTGAGCTGCAGCCTCTTTGCGCCAGATGGCGACACTGTACTGCAAGCGCCCTCTATGGCTTTGTGTCAAGGCTTCTGCTGCAGTTTTAGAGCCACTGTTACTCCTTTGAAGTTGTCCTCTGTTAGATGGCGCTGAAAAAATATTAAGGGTTTTAAAATTTTAAACTCTCTGTTTATGTTTAATTAATTAATTATGTCTTTTAATTAATGATTTATCAGCAAACTAATGCAATGATTATTTGTTTAAGATGTTCATGGAATTATATTTAATTTATAAATATGTAGAAGAATTTCCTTAACAATTTATTTTTAAAGGGGGATATCCAGATTCAACTGTATTTTCTTACCTGGTCTAGTTTCTAATAATTCATTTTTTTATATTCTAAATTACTTTCAAAACAAATACCCCACTCCCCCAAAGGAATTTCCATCCGCAAGATACCAAGAAAACACTTTCCTCGCTAGTCCTCCAATTAAATGGACCAATTTGAATGCCGGCATTTTCCTGCTTTTATTTATATTGCCTCGTTCTGGATTTGCCCACTTCGCTTTACGATCGACGGACTTGTTAAGGGGTCAACGGAGCATATTGCCAATCAAAGACTTCAATTCAATTTCCCCGGCTTTTCCAGAAACTCAGAGCTCGATAATGGCAATGGGATAAAGCCAAGTGCGGGTGTTGCAGCGCAAACGATTCCATCCAAAATCGGAGCAATCAAAGCATCAAGATGTCAGTAAACGCGGTTAAGACAACAAAATTACTTTGAGCATCGTTAGGGCCACGATTCCGGCTCAACAGTGGGGAGACTTGAAGTTGTGGCGGGGGGAAATCGAGGGGAAAAACATGAAAATCATCTTTCAACGCGATGCGCTTTCGACATTCGCTGCATTTGCAACCATGGAACAAGAACACACCAATCGCAATCAGGTGAAGTGGGTAAGAGGGGGGCAGCACATGTGATGGCCAAGAAAAAAATAAGGAAAAAATCAAGAAAAAATCGAGAAGAGATCTGGAAAAATTAAAGAAAAAATCAAGCCAGAGCAGGGACAGCCAGCAAGTGCAGGGAATCGCAACCAAAGGAGGCAAAGACCGCTTTTCATTTGGCTGCCGGCAATGTCCATGGCGGAGCATCCAGTTAAGATTCAACTGGTTTTCAGCCCAGTATTTCCTCAGCCTTCGAGTTTGGAGGGGACTTGTATCTTCTTATGGAACTATATATATTGCCATAGCAATTATTTGAGTTTTTTGAAAATTGGCTAAGAAACATAGTTCTAGTTCTACTTATAATTTAGCGTTAAATGATTTTTAAAACATATTAATTGCCTTTAAAACGTATAAAATATTTGATAAAAATATATATTTCTTTCAAATAAATTAAATATATCCTAAACCCTTGTATTAAATTTAGTTATTCTCATTTTTTGTGCCACAGTTCACGCTGCAGGAAGTCTTTGGGCTATGCCTTTGTCTTGGCGCGGCTCCTCCATAATCTCCGCTTGCAGCATCCACCCACCCACAACACACACTCCAAAATCCACCTCCCACGCCCCTGTGACCCCTGAACCTTCAAGCAGCACCCCTGCAAACTAATCCCCCCTCCGACGCCCATGGATGCAACTCCATCTAAGCTGATGCAACACCGATACAAATACAAATACTCCTCCAATCGCCCGTCTCTTTCTGCACCCCTGTTGCCATCTCTCTCCCGTCGTCGTCGTCGTCGTCGCCGCCTCATTGTTCGTCTCGGTTCAGTTTGGTTTGGTTCCGTAAATTACACTTTTGATTTTTAGTGGCCGTAAAATAATCGTAAATGTCGTGGTTATTGCGACCGAAAGTGCCCATTTTGAGTGCTCCCCCCTTGCATCGCGAGTCCCTCTAACTGATATTTTCGCTCAGTGTGCAGCTTGTCGATGTCGGACACACGGCCAGCAGAGCCAAGTCGCTCGGATTGGGACGTGCTGCCACTGCACAAACAGCACGAATGCCCTCCAGTGCAGCCAGCTCTGAGGGGAGCTGGAAAAAACAGTCAGTTTCGAAGGTGAAGAAGGATGTGAAAATTTTAAATATATCCTTGAAACATAACTGCATCGTCAGTTCTAGATTTCAGAAATATATTTATAGTGATTTATATTTAAATTGATATTTATATATTTAAAAAATATTCAATAAATATTTTCTTAGCTGTACATAAATAATTACCTTTTTCAATTTTAATTAATTTTATTTATTTATTTTTACCTGTCTACCTTTATTTGTCCAGGATTAATCCCAGCTAACTTGGCACCACTGATACCCTCCGTGTCTGGTTAAAACCCCTCCACACCTCTGAGCCACCCTCCGTTTTGGCCAACTCGCTAAGCAAGCTGCACTTGTTGTTTTTAATAAGTTTCTGGTTGCTGGCCTGGCTTTTTGTTTTTGCTGCTGGCTGGCTGGCTGGCTTTCTTCCTTTGATGTTTCGATTAAGTTCGGAGTTCGCGTTGCCGAACTGGTTGGTTGAGTCGTCCGCCCGTCCGTCCGTCCCCCGTCTCATTCCCTTGGCTAAGGAGCATTTTGGCTTAAGTTTATGGCCATTTCGCTCGTTGCGCTGTCTCTGTGCCTTGTGTTTCTGTTTCTGGCTTGATTTTCTTGAGCATTTCACCCATTTACCATTTACCTTTAACTGGAAATTTTCTCACATCGCCGCTCTGACGCAACTGGTTGCCCATTGGCCCGCTCAGCGCTTAGTAGCTCACCACTTACCCGCCTCCCTAAGGCCCCGGTTTTCTGCTCACCACCGCCCACCGCCGCTCGCAAATTTCGAATTTGATTTTATTGTTATGATTTCAATTGTTTTCGCAACGTAAACACACTAGAGATTTCCAGAGCAGGCCATGTCGAGTTGTTGGTTAAATAATTTCCCATTTTTATTGCACTTCGCCAGGGAGATTTTGCATTTAACGTGGAGTTGGTTTCGGGTTGAAACCACAGATTTCTCTAAGGAAAAATAATCTTTAGTAAAATATATATCAAAATTAATTAAGATCTAACTTTCAAAATGGTTTCATTAGATTTAAAGCGCTTTTGGTTTATTTTCCAGAATGAAATGATTTCAATACCTTTAAATTTATTTATTTTATTTGTTTACTGCTTATATTTTTCATTTCAAACTACTGAAGGCATGACTGTGATTAACATACACGTTTACGTGTCAAGAATCTCTCTTAAAGCATTCATAAAACATGTAAATACCTAATTGAAATTGATTTACAAGCCCACAACATCTCCCTGATGACCCAATTTAATGGCTCTCATTATTACTCGCCGCCTTATTAGCATTCACAGACAGTTGCCATAGAAGTCACATTAAAACGCCCAATTTCACGAGAACAATTACCAACAGACACCGCCAAAGGTGATCCTAATATGCCCCGGTGATCCTGGAGAACTCCCAGGACTCGAAGGTCGGTTGCCTTCTTGAAAACTACAAGGAAAAAAATAACAACAGAACGCCGAGTCGAAACCAAATCAATTCATAAATCATAAAAATGTGTCATAAAAAATATTGCAGCCATAAATGGGAATGGAAATGGAAATGGTAATGCTGCCTTTCAACATGTCCTCGAGAGCGTAAAAAATGCCAAGGCTAAGGATACTTTTTAGCTGACCTCAGGAGATTTGTTTTGACTCGCTGCTATCGCCTCTCCGCCGATATCGGAATCGTACCGATCCCAAAAAAAGGACACCCAGGTATTGTCTCTCGATTATTGCCGGGCCCGGTAATAAATCATAAAAATATGCCCAGATCGGGAAGCCTCTCGTTACACGGTGGATTCGTAAATCCCCTGTAAAATTGGTGGTGTCCCGAGGTAGGTACTACTATGTGTATACTATATGCTCCGATCGCGCCCTCGAGCATCTGATAACAAAACCACCGGCATGGCCAAATGCCCAGGGAACAAAAGGGCCAACAACTTTCTCTTTTGCGCCAGACTCGGGCCAGATTCGGGCCGCATTCATCCTTGCCAAATATGAGAATTTTGATTTATTTCTCAGATGTATATTGCTGTTCCGTACTGCTGTTTGTTTGGCTGTCAGTAAGAGGCGCCTGCAAATATTTCCATAGATCTGCATGGGTCTTTTTGAGTGTCTAGTTGTGTTGGAAGAATGTTAACAGATTACAGTTATAAGGAAATGTAGATCCATTTTACTAACTAAGAAAATAACTTTTATAAAATAAATTAACTTTGTTTTAAATCGTTCCAACTAAAGCCTGTCTCCTCTAACCCACAGCACATTAACACGTCTCCATTGCACAGAGATGGCTTCATCTTCCTCATATATGTCATATGCCTTGGGATGTCAGTGCTGTACTTGTGATTTGGAGTCACACCCGCTCCTTGGGTGATTTACTACAAGCAGATGATTTAATATAACCGCATATATGGCACATATAGCATAAAGACACACGCACACACCCGAGCAGAGTGCACTTCAGATGCATTCGAAACAGGAACCCGTTGAACAGGCCCAGATACAGATATGGATTCAGATGCAGATACTTATACTTGGACCGATTCCGAGGCGCACACATGTTGCCACTGATGCGTCTGTTCTTGGAGGAAACTCGGTCTCGGCAGTTCAGGTTCCACCATCTTGAAAACCGACGCCCCTAGAAAACGGTTTCAAAGTTGGAATTAGAGTTAGGAAATGGGATCAGGCGGGCGTATTTTTTGAGAGAAATATGTAAAAGGGAATGTTCTTAAAGTATGAATTAAATTAATATTTATTATTATTAAATTAAAGAATTTGGTGTAGTTAATATTTCTTTGACAATAAAAACAAAATTTCCAACAATGACCTCACTTTTTTACCCAATTTCAAATGAAATATTCTTCTAAGGTAATAAAAGATATTTCAATCTGTACATATCAAGTAAGTTCATGAAAAAGCGCTGTAAAAACAAATAGAGTAAAATATTACTACATTTATGGGCGCCATCAAAACGTACTTCCTCGAGCGCGTAAATCAGGGCGTCAACGAGCTGCGACCTTGCCCAGCGCGAAGGGCTGGCTCATCATCGCGATGCTGGCCAAATCCAACGTCAAAACAAATCGTTAAAATGCCATAAAAGCCCCAGCCACATCCATATGCAATCACTAAGCAGCCGAGGCGAAGGCAAATGCATTCGAATAAAATTTTACCGCCATTTCCTTGGGCATCATCATCAAACTAACGGCGGCAGCTTCCGAGGCACCTCGTAAAGGCAACGATACGATGTCTATGGGCCATCAGCCTCGCAGCTCAGATACAGATACATTTGTATCTCTCGGCGGGGCAGGGCAAGGGGATATCACAATAATTATGGCATACGTCACGGAACTTGGGTTTTTATGTCTTTTATATTGATTGTCATCGTGTCACACTAACAGATCGTAAAAAGGTCGTAAAGTCCGCAGACTCAAGCCGGAGAAAAAAATCACTCAGATACTCACACCGGAATGAACACATCTCCAACCCCCCGAAGGCACTCAGGATCACAGAAAAGGACACTCGAAATCAGGATGCTCGGATCGCTGGCTCGTTGAGTGATTTTCTCTGCGTCCCTCAGAGTTTCCCTGAGAGTTTCTCCGGGTTTCACTCTCTCTAGTGGCGGTGGCGTCAAGTCGTAAAAAGACCATAAAACCTAGGTCTGTGTTTGGTATTAACCGCAATTTGTTTATATAGTTGTTAAAATGCCATTCTATCTTGTTCCGCTCTGTTCTGCTTAGCATTTAATTGCCGACTGCCGGTTTTTCTTTTTACGAGCCAATAAAATTTATTTTACGACAATTTAAATGGTTTCATTTGCTATTTGGTGGCACGACTCACCGGTACGAGGGTACGACTCGAGCAACAGGTTATATTTTAGCATCTTGTCATACTACTTAACGATGCCTGTTTTATGGGACAGCCACAAGTGGGTTTATTAACCATTAAGGGTCCCTAATCCCGGACATAAGACATAAAGTATTCTACTCTTGCTTAATTCAGTAAAGCCAAACCGTAATTTATAGATGGACAAATAGTTAATAATTAAATTCATATTTTATATTCCCAAAACATCTATGGTATTCCTCACGATTCCCTCTGATAATCCAAATTTTTGTGACCTTATTCCCACCTCCAGAGCAAACACCGCAGGCGTCGCGGGAAAAATGCCTTCGGCTTGATGACTTAATCCACCGCAAAGTGGCTCAGTGGTGCCGGAAAATGCGCTCATCCTCATTACGGGGTCAGGAATCAATTGAGGGCCGAAGGCGGTGTGAACCAACCAACAACTGGCTGCTTATGCAAAGCAGGCTGGCCAGAAACCCGGCAAACCGAACCAAACTAGACCAAGACAATAGAAGGGCCTCCGCGGACACAATGAAGACATTCGGCGCTACCTACTAATCCTGGCAATGAACCCTTGACTTCTGGCCGCAATTCATCAAACAATTGGCAGTTGGCCGGCATTTGCATTTGCATGCCGCTGCTGTCGGCAGCTCCTCATTTCCTTCCAACTCCCATTTCCACTGCCAGTTGCGGCATCCTAATCCAAGGATCGAGGACTGACGAGAGGACTGAGGCGACTAATTGAGCACTTTTGTTTGAGTGTGGTGCCTCGCGGTTTTCGCCTACTTGTTAGCTGCTGGCCAACAAATCGACGGCCCTCCTACGCACACTAAGGGAAATTACTTAAAGATCTGCGAGAACTGAATTTAGTTGATCAAATTTAACACAACTTGTTAAATTAAAAATAAAGAAAAAATTGGAATGTGTTCTACTATATCTATAAACATTTCCAAGTATTTTGCAATGCAATAATATTAATATTTGGTTTTAGAGAACTTTTACAGCTAAATTTCTTTACTCGCAATATAGTGATTTTCAAGTTTTCCTTTTTTCAGTGTACCATTATTAACTGGAGCGGTGTAAGCCAGTACGGAATCCTTTTTCACTTGCCACGGCCTGCGAAAACGTGCAAAGTGGGTGAAAACGGATCGAAATGATGATTGTTTATTGTAATTTTTATGACTGCTTTGCACACAAACACGCCAAGGCGCCGATGATTGCACTCAGGGGGTAGCAAGGCCAACTTGCCAGCTCGAACTTGTGGGCCAAATCAGCCACATCGACTGGCCGAACTCCAAGGGTGTGTGTGTGGGTGGGTGCTGGGACGGAGGCATATAACCCATGAACGAACCACCAAAAGGAAGCGGGAGGAAAGGAGTCTCCGGCGACGACAACTCCAAGCACTTGAAAACTTTCTAATTAAGCCATTTGCCAGATAGTTATTGATGGCAGCAAGTAATGTGAATGGGCGGAAACAATGGCAGTGATATGCACATCAAAATTGCAGTTCACGAACGTAACTTACCATGTTCTCAATTGAGTAATCTTAGTAAAGAAAACATATAAAAATTGCATTAATGTATGAGAATTTTTGGAAAATTCTAGTGATCATCCTTTAGTTAACTATTAAAATTTTTAAGTAAATAAAAATACTTTAAAGATATCTGAGATTAATCTTCTTCATATGAATAATTAAAAGAAAAACTGATTAAAGAATATATTAAATATTTTACT
>JAEIIJ010013230.1:0-27349 GCA_018904815.1 Drosophila ogumai | reverse complement strand
TTTATAAAATTTGTTACCACCTTACCTCATATAATATTCCATTTTCTCCTCCATCATCCTGACTTCCCAAAAAAAGGACCCACTCCCATTCATAATTGCCAGTCGACATGATTCCAACTATTTTGTTTGCATTGCCAAGCAGATTATTGCCAATGAATTGCTTCTGTCTCTGCCTCTCTACATTTTTGGTAATCGGAAAAGCTTATCGAGTGGGGGAAAACCATATATATATGTACCTGCTGACCTTACCCCTATAATTTTCCGCAATGAAAACAACTCCATCAATAAACCAGGTAGCAACAAGGCTAGAGAACACTCGAAATCGAAATCAAAATCAAAATCGGGGCCAACAACAATGAGGACGACAAGTCTGTCAATTAGTTATCATGTTCAGTGTCAGCACAATATGATTTTGATTTAATTTTATGGGCTCAGGGCACGAAGCTGAAACTGTAGTAGTTGTTTGGGGGAAAGATAGTCCGCATTGCGATATTAATAATAGTAGAGCCAAGGGCCCATATATGCCATATGTTGGCCAGAAATGTACAAGAGAACGAGTTGAACAATTGGTTAAAATATAAAGGAAATGGTAATTAATAGTAATATATATGAGCTAATTATAAATTCTTTAAATAGTTTTATAAGAAATAATAGGGATTTAAAAAGAAATACTCTCGAAATTTTTTACTCATCAGTTAATTTAGCCCATTAAAATTAAATTAATATTAAAAAACATACATAATATTAATAAAATATTTTTATACCCTAGAATAAATATTTTTCATAAATATTTCTCACTGTGTAAAAAGACACATTGCCACAGAGGAAACACGGACAAGAGTACCAACTATTGTGCGCCGTACTCTGATCCTTTGTTGCACCGCAAAACTGTTCCAGCATTTTTGCGTGTTTATAAAAAATTAAAAATAAAAATCCCTGCCCACGCTGCAGAGGGTGGGGCGGAAGGGGAGAGAAAAAACCATGTGCCACGCCTCTCGGTATACGCCCACGCCCTCTTTTGTGTTTCACATTTGGTTATTTTGCATTTCGCATGCCATGCCACGCCACATGCCACAGCAGCAACAACCATCGGCCGCCTTTGTCCACTAGACCAATGCCGCACATTCTGATTAAACTTGGCTTTTACACTGTGTTGGCCAAATACAGCCATTGTTAAGAAATTCTTATTGTTGCAGTTGTTTGGAATTTAGAATTTTACCAGGGTTTCTTTTTATTAACTATTGTGGGGGAACTTGAAGATGAGGAATAATACTTGAAAGGTATTTCTTAAATTTAAAAACTATTATTATTCAATTTACGAATATTTTTTAAAATATTTAAATTACTTTTAGGTTCAATAGAAGTAAGTTTTAGTAAAGAAGGTTTCATGTTTTCTTTAATTTCTTTAGATTTAAATTTAAAAAAATATATAATTTTAGACTTATTAAAAATCCACATTAAGTATAATTAACTTTCAGAAACAACAAACAATGGCAAGTGTATTTTTAGCCTCGTTTTTTTTGTCCATTTAAAAGTTTCTTCTTTGCCATTTTTGTGGCATTGTTGGGCCTTAGCTGGTCGCTCTCCAGGTTCAGGTTTCTGTATTTCTCATGTTTTATTTTTTTACTTTGTGCCATTTGCTTTTATTGCATATTTGCATTTTGCATTGTTATTGGCCATGCCTGTAGTGTGAGTGGGCGTGGCAGTTGTGGGAAGGGGAGAAGGAGGAGGAGTTCAAAAAAAAGAAACAAACAGGATGAGAGACTGTACTTTGTTGTTGATTTAACGCTGCATTGTTTGTTATAGGAAAGGCGTTCCATTTCCCCCACTCTTACAGGGAATTTTCCCCATTTTTCCCACTCTCTCTCTTTGTATATTATTCCTACATATATTTTTTATACATTTTGTTGCGGTTGTCCAGCGACTCTGCCTTTGTTTGTCTGTTTGCTTGGTTCTCTCTGCATTTTTTTAGGGAAATGTTTCTGCAGACTTTTTGCAACTATTTTGTTCGGTACATGGCATAAAATAATTTGCAAGTGATTTCCCAGCATTAACGGGAAGAATGAAAGCATTAAAAATGCAAAAAGCGTTGGCTCATTCATAATTCAAAATAAGAGTTAAGGGGGGTTTGGGTTTGGTGCCAACTGCAATTGCATAAATAATAAATACATGCATGCGGCCAGGGGTGGGGGATTAAAGGGGTTATAGAAAAGGGGTTACTGCAGGGGGTGACCTCCCACCAAAAGCCACTTTAATCATCTCTCTTCTGCGGTGCATTTCAAAGCAAATGTCAGCCAATCCAGCGGCGGAGATCCAAGTAAAGCCCCCAGAACAAAAGCCGAGCAAAACCGAAAAGCGGAGCCTGTCAACGCTTCTCCAATCCAATCCACCAAAAACACACACGTTTTCCGCTCACCGCTTCCCTGGCATTTTCATTGTCGCATTTCCCCCGCATTTCCACTTGATTTAAGGCCCCCACCGTACTCTTCCCGCTTTGGAAGATTAACTTGGCTTAACACTCGGTGGCTTTTTGCAGTGCAGAAAAATTATGGAGTAAGGATTTGGCTGATAATAGTTGATTTTATGTTTTTAAATATTAATATTCATTTTAACATATTTTTATTAAATTTAAATTAAAAGGTAAGACAAAATATATATACTAGAAAAAGCTACTTAAATTTGAATTAATAATTTCTTTGAAAGTATGATACCCTTAAAGGTTATCTTAAACTATAAAATTTTATAATTTCAAATTGGATTTTTAAAGAAATAATTTCCAAATAGATTTTATCTTTAAATCTATATATAGTAATTTACTTGTATATATTTTATTTTTTCTATATATGTATTTTCTTTCTCTGTGCTTTGCTCTTCTCTACTGCAACTGCAAATCCCTTTTTGACACTTGACCGGTTGACCAGGCGGCAGGTCAAGCATTTTCCCACCCAACGCACGCCCAGTGGCAGCGCCTCCCCCTCCCACCCTCTCATTTCCCTGATGGCCTCGTGATGGTGTCATAATTTGTAATCCTGCCGCGCTGCCTGTTTAATTTTCACACCTTTGTGTTCGTCGCTCAACGCTCGTCCACGTCTCTTCGTGGACTCCAAACTCAAATGCCGGACACACGACCAGCGGCGGCTTAAAGGGCTCAACTGGACACTCGGACAGGAGGCATCCCTGTACAGTGGAACACTTGGACTGAGGCAAGAGCCAACATGGAACTTGGGTCATTAGGAAATTGCAATTATTGGAAGGATTAACAAACACGAGGACATCAAAGAAAAATAATTTTAAAAATAATAAAAAAGGGACAAGGACTTAAAAGTCTTTACAAAGTTACAGAATAAAAAGACTTTTAGAAATAATTTAAGCTAGATAATATTTAAGTATTATTATTATAAAATATTGGCTCAAAAATATCTTTAATATTTTCTTCTTAAAAAAAACCTTAGGACTTTATTACTTTTTTCTCTATAACAATAAACCAAAAAGTAATAAAACATGTAATTTTTTATTAGAAAAAGCTCTTTCAAAACATATCTAAAATATCTGGCAATGAGTAAGACATTAGGAAAATGGCCAGCATAAAATTTTCCATATGTACACACCACATATTTCCTTGGTCCATCGCAGCAAGTTGATTTCTTTATGGTTTTCATTACAGTTTATGACTGACAAGAGTCATCACCGTCAAGTCTGAAAGAGTTTTGTTTAGCGGGGTTAAGTAGATACATCTGCATATTCACCGAATCGTTTAGCATGATAATCGAAATGGATTTGCCCCTCCAGTGCTGCTCCCTCTTGAGTCTATGTCTCTCTAATGCTTGGGCACCCGGACCCCCCTCCACCACCGTAACGCCTTCGACATCGACATCGCCATAGCCTCTGCCTTCGCAACATCCTACGATATAAAGCCCGGTTTTGGCAATGCCTCAAACGATAAACGGGCTTGCACTTGAAACAAATATATTAAATATAGTTTGAGGACTGCTTTGGAGATTTTTAGTTAGTTAAAGTAATTTTTAAATTATTTTATAATTTTACTAACATTAAAATATGTGTAAATTTTAAATAAAATTAGTTGAAAAGGTTAAGAAATGGGATAAGCATTGCTTAATGGATTTTGTTTTATTTGAAATTTATTAAAATAAATGGGATTAGGATCAGACGAATCTATAAATATTTCACGGAAATTAAATAATTGAATTTTTAATGACTTATTTATTATTTTATAAGCATAGCATTTAGGCAACTCGAGGTGTTATCGGTTTGATTTTATTTACATAAATCGAGATTTGTATAATCGAAATAGGTCCAAACTCTTTTTATAAGCGAAATTTTTAGTTATTTCCTTAATTAATTAATAATAATTTTTAATATTTTCTCCCAGTGCCGCATTGAACAAATTTTCAATGGCCAGCTAAGGAATTGGAGTCGCGGCGAGTGCCCCGAGATGAGGAGGCGGGCGATGCAAAGATGCAAAGACTCGGCAAGAGATGAGGAGGAGACCGGCTCTGAGCCTGGCGCTCGCCATCATCAAGTTGGCGTGTTTATGGGCCAAGCGGCACAATTAACATGTCGCGGCTTTTAGCGTCTCTCTGGCAGCAGCAGCAGCAACAACATTAGCAACAAAAGCAACAAGAGGAACAGAAACAAATGCAACAGCAACTGCCACCACGACGAGGATGAGGATGAGGATGAGGACGAGGACGGCAGCAGCTTGCACAAAATGACATATGAGGCGCATAATTGAAACTTCAAAGGAGCAGGGGCGGCATTCGGGGCATAAATTAGGCGTCTGATCGCCCGGAATGGTTCTGTTTCTGTTTCTGTTTCTGTCTGCCGAAAGGTGAGGAACTCCAGAAGACGTCATCGTTTTGGTTCCATTAGTGGCCAAGTGGCAACAGTAGTTCCTCCACCTTCTTCTCCTTCGTTTGTCATGCCGCGCCCTTCCATTAACACAGGGTATATATATATGAATATATATGTTTCTGTTATATCCATTGTTGCCGTAGTTGTTCCTACATGAAAATCAATAAAAATCCGCGTGTGCGGTGATCTGTTCTAGCATCAAGAATATTTTTTGGAGAGTGCCAAGATCTACACAGGTCAAAATGGGTAATGTGGAAAAGGGAAATGCAGGGAAAATAAAATAAATAAATTTACTTTGTTTTATAATATCAATAAATAAGAAACTGAACTTTAAAATAATTTATAAATATATTTTAAGGGTGTTTTTATTATTATAATTTTATTATTTTTTCTCAGTGCTTTCACATCAAGTTCAAGGGGAAACCGAGAGCTCTGGCAACTGTCCCTACAGAGCGCGAGATGAAAAATGTTGTCTCATTGTCGGCATTTGTGTTTTCCCCCCACCCAATTTCCATATATTTTACGCCATAAATTAAGCACTTGAACCACTTAAAGAAAAATTTCAATTGTTGCAACGACGATAAGGAAATCGAGCGTTTTGTCTGCGCTAAAAAACAGAAATCTGGAAACTGAAAACTCCAGCGAAACCGGAAGAGGGCATCCGAAAGATAAAGTTTTTTCGTGTGGGAAAAAAAGAAGAAAAGCGAAAAAATCGAAGAAAAATCTGTGAAGGAAAAAAAAGAAAAAAAAAAGCCGGAAAGGCAAAGGGCCGGCGAACACGCAAGAAATCTGCCGTTTACTCAGCATTCAGTGCTCAGGCACTTGCCACCCGAAAATCCATATGTGGAGACACCTCAGATCCAGATGCCATCCGGACCCCCATTCCCTCCCTCCTCCCCTGTTCGTTGGTTCGACTTTTCCAGCAGCATTCGCTGCGAGTTTTCCTCAGACACTTTGCTGCAGCTTAAGCACCGCCAGACACGCCAATGGCAAACAAAGTCAATAGCCAGACAAATGAAAAGCTCGGAAAAGCGAGCACAGCGAGGAAGGAGCATACAGAAAGGAGGCTCCAGGGAAGGTTCTAAGCGCTAAGGGAATTTTCCAAACCGAGAACGGGGATACCCTTTGATAGAAAGATTAAGAAATTTAGAGAATACATTGGGAATTCGGAAGATGTATTTAGAAAAGTGATTCTGGGATTTCTTCAAGGGTGTTTATGATAAAATTTAAGAGTTTTCTTAGAATTGCTTAAAAATTTAAATAAAATTATGAAATGTCTTTTTACCTCTTAAGAAATAATTATGTGTTTTCTATTTCAATCATATTTTATCATGAAAATCAAATTCTATTGTAGATTGAGTTATTTAAGTTATTTTTACTTAGTGAAAAATATTTTCTAAAGTCTAGAAAAGTTCACTAATTATTTTTAATATAATATAATAATACAAATATTTTAATAAAAATTTGACAAAAAATAGCATCACATTCTATTGCCGAATATACTTAAAGATAAAACGGTACGCATTGTACGCAGCAAATAGTTAGTGAATAATAATACTTTAAAACCTAAAATTTGTAATAAATATTTTTATTAAAATTAAACTATAAATATTTTAAAAATGTTTTATTTTAAAGTCAAATTTTGTTGTCAAATATACCTTAATTATATTTATAATGTAAGAAACCTAAGGCTGTTTGGGACCTTATAACATAAAACGTATTGTAAATAATATTTTGTATATGTAATTTGTATACAATATAAATTTACTTAATTTATTCCTTAATTCTTCCTAAGTTCAATCATTTTCATCAGACAAATCCATATACCTGACAATTTTTAAGTAGAGCATAAAACGGTTCATTCCGCACGAATGAGCCCGCCTTGGCTTGGTTCGGGCCAAGTTATCCAACCCAACCAAGCTCAGCCAAGCCAGCCAAGCGATCCCAACAGTCCCAACAAGCACGGGAGGCAGGACACAGGCAGGCAGGATACAGGAGGCAGGGCTCAGGGTAAAGGCTGAAGAAGGCCCAAGCGAAGCGTAAACATTTTACACTTTTGTGTGCAATGAAAGCGACGCCATCTTGATGGGGCTGTGGATGTGACTGGTGGGGATATCAACGGGGATAGGGTAGGGGAGCCCCCAGGCTTGTGGGGATGTTAACCCAGGGGGAATCCATCGCTGAAACGGGTTTCGTAGTCAACCGAAGGACTATTCGAACATAGAGCTACGGCCGAAGCCTCGTTTTCTGGCCAAGCCTTTCACTTTTTCTTATCGCGTCTCCCCGGCAATTTGTCATAAATTCAGCAAGTTATAGGCCCGAGATCGTAAAGTGCATGAAAAATGTGACAAAAAAATGCAACAACAAAAAAAAATGAGACGAAAAATGCAACAAAAGTAATGATTAAAATGCTAAAATAATGCTAAAAAATGCAACAAAAAATGCAGCCACCAAACAATAAAAAAAACACAACAAGAATCATATAAAACCTGAGCTGAGAAGCAGGGGAAAAATGTGAAAATTTTCTGTTTTTACTGCTTAGATGGCACAACTAAGTGTGGTTCGGTTTGGGTCGTGGTTTTTGGTCCTAGCTCCTGCTTGCATCCTTGTAAGCCAAAATGCAAATGTAAAGCAACACCTCGCGCCACGCCCACCACGCAAAACATTTGCATTAATCATGTTTGCCTTGCATTATGCAGCAGCACACAGGAGGGGGGTTTTGGGTGCCTTAAGCCCCTCAGCATACACACACACACTCAGAAAAAAGGGGTCCAAGGGGGGCTGAGGACTGAAAACCCATGCATAAATATTTTTTTTGCATAAACAAAAGTGTTGAAAATGCAATTTGTGCCCGGGAAATGTGCTGGCCTGGGGTATAGTGTGTAAGGTCAAACCCGCAACAAAAACACACACGGAAAATATACAATAATAAATGTGGGAAACTAGATGCAAAAGATGGGGCTCTTATCCTGGATTCTGTGGCAAAAAAGTCTTGTGAAAAAATATTTTATAAGTATACCGTATACATTCCAAATGATCTTGGGGAGCTCTGAGAAAATGAATGAAAAAGGTTTTGTTTGAAATGTTAAAGACTATATCTTTTGTTGTAGTTTCAATGAATCATTTAATTTAAATTTTAAACTTAAAATCATTTTATTTTCCATAAGAAATATGCCACAAATATAAGCTACCAATTTTTATTTAATTGAATTTTTTCACCCAACACAAACACCTTTCCTTTATCTAATACCCCTGGGAAAATAACAACCAAAAAGCAAAGGTAACTCATTCTTTCAAGCCAGAAAAAACACTAGATTTTCTACCCTTCTACCCCTAAAAACACTTGGCTTCTGGACCCTTGGACATTGTGTTTCCAGCACAAAAAACAACAATAAACCACGCGGCCTATGCGGCGTATGCGTATGTTTCGAGTCCACATTATGTATACGCACTGTGTGCGCTCATACACACATCCCCCAGGAGGGAGTGAGAGGGAGCCAGAGGCAGCGAGAGACAGAGACGGGACCCATTTGTATGGCAAACTGTTTTTAATGCTTTTAATGCGCCAAAGTGTTGTTTCATTTTCATTATTTGCACAAGCTGCCACACATTTAAATGCCAGTTCGCCTCCCCTTCTGTGTGTGTTTATGTCTCTGTGTGTGTGTGTGTGTGTGTGCAGCTGTTGAGCTATAATCATAATTTCATAAAGCACATTTTCACAAAAGCTTTCAGCACCCTAAACTGCATTGTAATTACAACGAAAGCGCGCTGGCTGGCTGGCTGTCGGAGCGAAAGGATTGGGCCGAGGACTGGGGAAGAGGGGCAGGACTGCACCGCAGAGGAAAAGGACCCAGGGACCCGCCGCCATTCGCCATTTGCCATTCGGCGTGCAACATCAAGGAGCGAAAGGATAACGATGGCCAACGTGTCGGTTATGCGTTCGCTGGTTGCGCAGCTGAGCTGTCAGTTTGGCCATAATATCAGCCATTATAATACGGTTTTATAGCTCCATAAGTATTTGTTTCATTTTTTGACTGGGTTTTATAGGTGATTTTAGATCGGTTTCTATATGTGTGTATCGGTAATTAAGGCAAAGGTAGTAAAGATTAAGGGATATATCTACATTTTAAATGTTTAACTACTTTTAAAGGAATTTTCAATTTTTTATTTTCTGTTAAAATTTGAGAAATAATTTATATAGATTTATTTATGATTAGCTTAACTATTTCATAAATAAACTTAAACTGAATTATTACTAAATATAAATTTTCCTTAAACAAGGCTCTGCAAAACCTTTTTTATTCTAGTTTTGTATGATTTAATAGAATATTTTTGGCTTTTCAAGAAACTTTGTCCTGATAAAAAATCATAGATTTTGCTTTTTTTTCTATCTATAAAATTATATTCCTTTTTTTAAATTACAAAAAAAAAAAACCCAAGTGAAAACTCCACACTGTCTGCAGCTGGGTAAAGAAAAATATCGGGGAAAATATGGTGAAGAGATGAAGGGATAACTTCAGTTAACATTTGTTCCCCCTTTTCCTCCTCATCCGCCCTACGCCCTACGCCCCACTCTGTGTGTGTTGCGTGTTGATTTCAACGCATAAATATTTCAAAAGGTTCAAACAAAATGGCGTCGACGCGCAATAAATACCAACGCAACGCGAAGGCTCCATCTGTGTGTGTGTTGTGCGAGAATGTAACCCTCTCCTCCCTTTCCTCCCCCTCCTCTCGCCGTGTAATAAAAGTGAATTTATGCAATATTTCTGCGCCTTTGTGCAAATAACATTTGTAATTCAGCGGAACAACAACGAACAACGGCGAACAACCGACAAAAGTGTCCTCGGCAAAAGTGTTTGTTATGCTAATGAGAGCCAACCAACAAGGCTCGATCCCATCGAAACGCGAAAATTCGTCACTGAATCTATTAAATAATAATTAAAGCACCAAAAATGTTTCAGCGAAAAATGCATAATAAACAGAGAAAGATCTAAGGGGCAGGCAATATGTCCTGGTCCTGTTTTGTGGGGGCTAAAAGGATTGACAAATGGCCAGGCCATTAAAATGATTTATACATGTCAAGGCAAATAAATTCGCAACCAAAAATAAAAAGTGGCTCTTAAAAATGTTTGAAAAAGTTTGTTCTCTCGTCGTTGAAATTTAGATTTTGCAAAAAAAGATTTTAGGAAAAGTTTTTGTAAGCATACTTTGGGTAGAAACAATTAATTTTATTTACAATTTATTTCTTATAAAATTATTCTTATATTCTTTAAAATTTTGTAATAAAAAACATGTAAAAATAAATAAAACAAAATTTTACCGTTTTTTTATATTTCAACCCTTTCGTATTTTTTACAACATATTTCCAACTCTTCCTTGAAGCAATTAATGTTCCTTTTTCTTTTGCAACTTCAACCTGGCACCCACACTTTCATTTTTTTTTTTTCTCACCTGGCACCTTAATCGTGGCTGGTCTCTGGCACCGGTACTATTAGCTGTAACACCTGTTCCCTGTCACCGCAAGTGTTTGTCGAAGGGTTAAGGCATAAAGGTGGCACCGACCACGACACCTGGGTACCAGGCAAAGAACAAACCCCACTTTCCGAGCTAGTTACAGTGAAAAACATTGCAAAATAAATATTAAAAAGCAGAACAATGGCTTTCGAAAACAGCTATCCAAGGCCCAAGGCGGTTCGCACAGTGAAAAAGCGAAAAAAGAAGGGAAAATGCGGGGGAAAACCTGAGTTTTTCACTGGCTCAAGATGGCCAAGAGTGGAGAGGCCTACAAATGTCATTCAAGCGCTTGGTTGCACTTAATAGAAAAAGGGGAAAAGGAGGTAAGCACTGAAGAAAATTATTAGTAAATGTGATGGGTATTACATTAAACAAATTAATACTAAATAATAAATTATTTAATTCAAAATATATATTAATAAATAATTTAAAAAAAACTTCTGTAAAAAAAGAAGGTTTTTAGCAAAATAAAAAAATTTTAAATAGAATTTTCAGAGAGAAAATCAAAGTGATATTTGTATAAATTAGTTTAACCTTTGCTTTGGTTATTTATTATTTTTATATAGTAAATTTCTGTCATTAAAATTTATAAATTGACATATAATTTTAGGATCTTTCTAGAATCTTTCTAGCTCTGCCCACTTCAGTAAAGAATTTTGGAAAAAGTTCTCCTTCTGGACTCACAGCCACTTGACTGCCATATCCGGCTGCATTTTCACGGGAACGCCTACATCCTTGCATTCCTTAAGGCGACTTGGTTCCAGGGCAGCATAGATGATCACATGGGTTTCAGGCAGCTGCTTGAGAGCCTGAATTCCCGCCTGGACAATCTCCTCTGGCAGCTGGCGATCCACGGTGAACATAAAGATTGAGGTCAACTGTTTGAGATCTGGATCGGATTTATATGGGCCCTTGGCGATCTCATTTCGTCCGCGGATCAGCTCATTGATGATCGACACCAAGCTTCCATCTAGCGGAGTCAGGTCGTCGATCAGGATGAGATTCTGTCCGCAGAGGAGGATGTTCTTCAGCATGCTCTGGACACGCAGCAGGGAGGGAGTTTCCCGCCAGGAGAGGGTCTTCACATTTTCGGGCCAAGGGAAGTTCTCGCGGAGAGAACGGGCAGTGTGGCTTTTTCCCACGTCAGAGAAACCCACCAAGGCGATGTTCTGGTTACAAAATGTAATAGGGATTAAAGTATTTCAAATACTTTTCTACCTTTCTACCCACCCGATAGGAGCTATTGTCCAGGGCATGCTCTAGTTGATCTAGGGCCTCCTCCTGGCACAGCACCTGACGACGAACATGTGTCACCATGTCCCCCAGCCGATGGGAACGATCGCAGTAGCTGTCCTCTTTTCGGAAATCTCTAGTGATAGTGTAGCGCCACCAGACCAGTCCCAGGCCGACGAGGAGCACCAGGCAAAACCAGATGAGGCCATATTCGGTTTGGGGCTCCTGGTCGCGGCGTATCCACTTCTTGTTACTCCTAGTCTTGGACAAAACAATCCAACGGAGGCGTGGCTTTACCTTCATCCTATCCACCCATCGCGTGCAAGCTCCACGAACTGAAAAGTCAGATATAAGATACAGTCCTTTCTGCCATTCGACCATCGCTGGGTTTTTTAGTTGAGTTTTGCGAAAACTTTTCCAAAAAAGTGCAGATAATTTGTTGAGTCTAGTTGACGTTAGTGATGTAAAAGGCTACAAAGCCAGAAGCTCGTAAGTTATCGATAGCCAGGAAATACAGTTGGGTAAGGGCACACTTGGTTTTGTGGAAATAGTTTAATCAATTTTCTTAGATTTCTTTTTGTGAAAATTTGTTTAATAATATGTATTTAATTTTTAATATAATCTAAAGCATTTCTTTACATAAAACAATAACATTTTTTTTGATATTTTGTTTGCATTTGCGACTGTACTTGAATTTATTATATTTTTAGTAATTCACTTGAAACCAACCAAATAAACTTCACTCTTATTATATATTTTAAAAAGCATTAAAAACTTAATAAAACTAAACTAAATAAATAATTAAAACATTTCTCCCCATGTAGCAGAACAACGCATTGAGGCATAAGGAGCACGGCTTTTGGTTTGGGAAGATGTGTCGGCGGGGCCTCCTCAAGTGGCCAATGGTTTTCCGCCTTTGGGTTTTTGGTCGAAGCGGAAATCCATTAGGTTTGCCTTTGCCTTTTGTCCCCCATTGTGTCCCCGAACCGCTGCAGTTTGCATTTGTGTGCGATGATTTCCGTTTGACATCGGCACAACACTCCCCCCCAGAAGCCCCGCTAAAACCGAAGCTGCCTCGCAGCCTTAACCCCGGTCGGATCGGTAGGCCTACCAGTCGCCCAGCTTAACCCCTTCTCCAAATCACAATCTCGAAAACGTTTTGCATACATTTCCAGGCGAGTCGCGGCGCAGGTTTATGCGTTTCTATTAGCATAAATCAAAGCTAGACTATTTCGCTTGTAAAACACATGGAAACAACTGCCTTGGAAACACCTTTCTCTCTTGCCAAAGAGAAAAAAAAATCAAATCAAATATTTATACAAAATATATGCGGTGAGCGAAACCAGAAATACAGAAACGCGACAAAGCGAGCCTGATGAAAACATTAACATTATACTCGAAATGTTTTTATGGCTACTTCAATTTTTGATGGTTGGCTTGCGCAAGCCAAAGATGCTCTTCAAAGGTTAGGATATGAGGTTGATTTTGTTAGGGAATACCTTTAAGACTTTTTCTATATCCAAACAGATTAATTTCTTATATTATTTATACAAATTTTCAAGTTGATATAATTTAAAAAAAAAATTTAAGTAATATATTAATTGATAATAAATACCCATAATAAAATAAAAACGCAGGCTTTAATCTATAAATTTAAATATAAGCATGTACAGAAAATTTTCTATACGAATTTTAATTTAATTTAATATTTTGTTTATTTGTTTAAATATTTCTTTATTTTCCCCACAAAAGAGCATTCCCTTTGCGACTCTAAAGAACCCCCAATTAATTCCCCGTTTTGATTCGTTTCTTAAGCCAAATATACTTTGTTTATTTCGGAGAATGCGCATGCGAGTGTACAATAAAATTTGTTAAATATTCGCCGAGGAGAAGAGACACAATCGTAAAAAAAAAAAACACAACAGGCAACACAAAAAGCATAATGCGACACAAAAATCGTTAATGACGAATGTGTTGTTTTTTCTCTTTTGGTTTAATTGCCCCTTCGGTTTGGTGGTTAAGTTGACAAGCCGAGAGCTGGGCAAGTTGATGAATTCGCGACGCCCGCATCGGTCATTAACATTTACATTTACATTAACATTTACCTTTACATTTTCACATTTAATTTTGTGCAGGTAAATCGAGGACGGGGAACGGGGAACGGGGAGGGCAGAGTCAGAGTCACCTGTTTCTTCTGGTTAGCAGGAAGTGCAGCCTCGCCGCTCGTCAGTGTCAGTGTCATATCTCGATAACTCAATCTCCGAATCTTAAAAGGGGGGAGGCCTTAAAAAAGACCAGCGTCATGGAAGTCAGTCAGCCTGTCAGTCCAAGTCAGCCAAGATCGCGCCGGATCATGACGCGGTGGAAATATCGAACGTAAAAGGAGCGAAGGGGCCAACAAATTGGCTTGATCGGTGCCGGCTTAGGCCCACGATTGGCATCAGTCTGTAGTCTGGAGTCTGAAAAACCCGCCCAATCCAACTGATGGACAGTTAAATCACTCGAATGAGTACTGGCTGAATGAGGGAGTAGCAAGTAGCAAGTACTAAGTACCTTCAGATGAGCGACAAATGAACCGCGAAAGTGCTTTCCCCCAAAAACATATGGCACACAATTATCCAACTGACAGTGACGATGTGTTAAGGAAAGGCCAAAATACATGGGGTTTTTAAAGATAAAGATACGACTAGGAGATACTGTGTTTAGAGCTAGGAATTACAGTACATACTGAGTAACGATTTATACAAAATTTAACATTTATTAAAGAATTTGGAAAAATATTTTTAAAAAATCCAAAGGCCCATAGAAATGATTAAAAATAAATAATTAAATATATTTTAAGAGTTTTGACTGTTATATATATTTTTTTATAAATCTTATAGTACCTTTATACATATTATTATTTATATTATTAAATTCTTATTACTTTCCAATACTTCCCCTTCAATACCCCCTAATTTTTAATATTTTAAAAACACACAAACTCGCTGGGATTTATGAAAATGTTGTAGAAGAAAATAAGTGTGAAATCTGTGGTAACCAAAGGCCAGGGACATGGACGCTGACATGGGACCCGGGACAGACTCAATGAAGATCCAAACAGCAGAGCTGAGCCGTACCGGCGGCACATGGCGCCCCCTGTGCGGCATTTATCATGGGCCTTCAGTGCACTATATTTAGCCGACGGGCTAATGGATGCCACCGGGAGGAGCCAGGCAGAGATACACCTCGGAGAGAGGCAACCAGGAACGGGCACGGGCAATGGGAGGGAGCCAGCCGATCTCCGGCACAGGCCACACTTTCAAATTCATATTTATTGTCTAGGCTGCGGCCTGAGTGCATTTTTATATATGGCAGTCCATTTGCCGACGAGGCTCCTCCACACCCAACTAGCAGCTCCAAAAACCAAAATAAACAATAATTGAACATGCACTGAGGGAAAATAGTGTGTGAATATGATTATATAAATTTATAAATATTTTATTTTGGTTTGGAAAGCTGGAGAAATATATGTTTTGTGCTAAATAATTAATTAATGATAACTTTAAGCTTGAAATTAATTTATTTATTTGCCTAAAATGTTTGTTTTATATTTAATGTGGTTTATTATTAAACATAAATATGTATTTTTTATTATTTATTTTAGTATTATTGTTTCTGCATTAAAAATATGGTATCTGTTAATGTAAAAGCAAAAGAAATATTTAATAAATATTTACAAGCTTTTACAAAGAAAATTAAACTTTTAAAATTATTTTAAAATATTTCTAGAACCTTATACACTTTCCTTAAGCCATAATTTCTATACTAAAATATTTTTACAAACTCCCATTTCCACACATTTCCCCACCTAAACTTTTCTCTCCCTGTGAAAGCGGAAAGGAAATCGCATTTGTAGTGCATTCGGGATAATAGGAGACTCCTAGGGCTGAGGGGGCGGAAGAGGCGGGGCACCCGCGTGTGTGTGTAAAATGCTTGGCATTTTAAAAGGTTCCACATTTTGGGGGTCACCGAGTCTCGGGGGCTAATTGCATTGATTAGCTGACGGCGCGTTTTGCCGCCCATCAAAGTCGAGCAGCGGCAGATGGAAAAATGCTGCGGCAACCATGGGTTAAGGGACTGGGGGCAAGTCAGCTGTCAGTCAAGTGGCGACATGTTTACTTGGTAAAAAAAAATAAGAAACCCTTTCCTCTCCTCCTCCCCAAGAAACCGAGGAAACGTTTGAGCCGCGCCGCAAATGAAAGGAAAATATTTCTCTGTTTGCATTCATATTTCAATATTCAATATTTTCCTCTGGCGGCGGCGGTTCGTCAGTGTGAGATGTTATTAGAAGACGCCCGGATTCCAATCAGCCGATCTCTGATCACCGAAAGGTGATCAAAGGTGAGCGACGCTACGCTGGAAAGGCGAAGACCCGAAAAGCCGTTCGTTCGTTCGGCGGCGATGCCAAATTGACATAATGTGGCGTTTAACAAATTCCCAAACAATGCACATCCATCAAAGATTCAACAACGGTCACTGGGATCAGGGCTGGACAAGCGATTTTCAGGGGTTTTGGGATTATATATATATTTTTTTTTTTTTTTTTAATTTTATTTAAATTACAAAACAGGATGATGGCGGATGAACTTGACCAATGGAAATTAAATAAGAGAGATATTAAATATATATTGTTTAAAATATTTTTAAAAAATTGTTTCACTTAAAAACAAGCCAACTTTTGGTTGTAGTATTAAAAAATGCTCTTTTCCAGCCCTAATCCCCGTAGATTCCCCGTTCAATTGAGTCATATTCACGCACTAAAATACACATAAAATCCCCAAAGAAGGCGTATCTTTTTTTGTGAAGGGGCAGCTGCATTGGCGATCGGGCTTCGATCTCGGCGATAGATAAACCGGAGTTAAGGCCGAAGAAGGTGTAGAAAAAGTAAATGACATAATGCAGCATCATCACGGATGGTTGGATGGATGGCTGAAGAGATCCCAGAGATGATCCTCTGCTCAGATCGGATAAGAGGCAGGCATTAGGCTAATCGGATGGCGGGTCACCAGACAGATACAGATATTGTAACACCGAAAAGATAAGAGCAGCCACAGAGAAGATAAAAAAGAAAACGCCGCTCTTTTGTCGCCTATCGCAACGCTTTTCACGCCTCCCCCGGCCTCCGAAAAGTGTTCCCCCTCTATATATGTGAATATTTTTCCGTTTCCCTCGCTTAGGAAGACTATAAGCCGCTTTGGTGAGCATCTTAAAGATACTGCAGCTCAGGTAAATCAGTTTACAGCTTAGATTTTCGGCCGCAAAATGGCCGAAAGCGCCGACGACGATGACGACCACGACTCTGTGTAAATTCAATTTGCATTCGAATTTCGGGAAGGCATTTGGATTTGGGCCAAAGGAAATCCGTTTCAGAGCCCGGCGGCCTAATGCGTTAATCACTTTTCGTAAGCGTCAATTGAATGTCGCGTGCCAGGAACTCGACAATTGCAGAGGAGCAGGAGGAAGCTGATGCGATTGGTATCGAAATCAACTACTGGAATCAACTGCTCTAATAAATTGTTGTCCTCCGGGTTACGCCTTACACTTGTCCTTCAGCTTTCGATCCATCTATCAAGGGGAACCCCCCTCTAAAAACGAACCCTAACCCAAAACCCAGCTGCATCCATCCGGCGGCGAATGGCCGACACGTGTGGCGGACAATTGTTGTTTATACTAACAATTTGTGAGGCAGGAAGATGAACATTTAGCTGGATACCCCAATCCTCTAGACTCGCCTGATTGCCCGCCAATGTGGCCTATTGTTTTGCTACTTTCGAGCTGCTCACGAGCACCACCCACCCACCTCTTCGTCTTCGCCACGTGGATGAGCCACGTGCCGCTGGCCACCGATGACGACGATGACTTGACGGCAACGGGGACTCCTTGCTCATGGCAACTCCCCTGGGGAGACACTACCACCGCCACTTCCTCACCCACTGCCACTGTTGCTGCCACATCCTCATCCACTTCGGCGGTTCGGTGGTTCAGTGGTTATTGTCGCTGCTACGCTTTGTTCCGTTTTCATTATGGGCCACGTGTGCCTCAACTTCCTCTCAAAAACACTGGGAGAAAATGTGTGCAATACGTTGCAAAAATTTAAGTGAATAATTTTAAAGAAATATGAATATATTAAACAAAACATAACTAAGCTCTACTATAAATTGCTTATTTTAAATAAATCTTAGTAATTTGTAAGCTTTATAATTCGCAATATACCTATAAATACCTATAAAAAAATCATCCAAAATATCTATTATTATCTATAAATTTTCTCCCAGTGCATAAACACCCCCCATCCTCTCCTCAACGCTCATTTTTTGGCGTGTTCTCTTCCTTTTTTTTTTGTTCCTCGCAACGGTTAACTTGCAGGCGTTGATCCTTTGACTTTTGTGCTCAACACTTTCGCTGCGAAGCTCGAGGCCTGGGAAATTGTTTTGCTTCCATATTGCGCGTTTTTGTCACGCTGCGTGTCCGGCGCGTGCAACATTTTTCCCCTGCCCCTACACCTTAATTTTCCACTCCCCCTTTCCCTCCCATCACTTCATTTTCCACACCCTGGCCGTTGAGCGTTTTTTATGCGGGGCGTGTGTGGTGTGTGTGGCTAATATTTTCCTGTCGCGCAATCGCATGGCAAAAATTTACTCATTAACATCAGCGGGAGGACACTCGCCAGCAGGCAGGATCTGGAGGCAGTCCTGGGACACATGCGGTGCACTTGCAGCGGTGGCGAATGTTTATGGTGATTGAATGGGAGGTTTTTGCCAGTCAGGGGGGAAAGGGGATGGGGGGAACAGGGAAAAGCCAGGGTCACAGGTCACAGGTTGCCTGGGAAAATAGTTGATGGGAATTACCAAAAGCGAGGCAAACTTGCTCGGGGGAAAAATAAACGCTACTCACGGAGAGTGTTCTGTGAGTGTAGATGACTTTTCGATTTTCTGCCGAGTATGATTTTGGTGATAAAAATTACCCAAGTTCGAGTATGTTTGGTTTTTCCCAATAATTAGGGGTTGGGAAAAGCAGCAGGGAAACATATTTTCCAAATACAATAGTTGGAAATTCAATTAACACTAAACAAAGGTAATTTTATTGTGGGATTTCAATTCATTTATATATCTTTGGGTTACAGAAACTGCAGGGAAACAATTAGGCAATTCTTAGGGTTTTAAAACAAATAAAATTCAAAAAATGTAAAAAAAGAAAACGTATTACATTGTGTTACTTTTTAAAATCCAATTATTTACCCTCAACAGTTAAGTCGCACTGTTCTCCGTATTTCTTTAGTTTACCTTATCTTCAAAGGTCTTACATAAACTTGTTAAGCAGCAGAAAATAAATTAAAATTCCAAACTAAATAAAGAAAATTAATTTAGATAGTTAGACTCTCTTTTTCCTATAAAAGACAAAACCAAATGGCAGCGTAGACATTGCAATCTGAAGTTCTAAACAAGAAAGTCAAGATGTTCATCAAGTGTCTATTTTTGCTACTGACACCTAGCTTTCTGACTGCAGGACATCTTTCCAGAGTGTACCCCCGCATAATTGGTGGAGGATACACCGACATCAAAGAGGCTCCTTGGCAGGTATCCTTGCAGCTTAATGGAGAGCACACATGCGGTGGCTCCATATACGACAACAGGACCATCATCACTGCTGCTCACTGCATTTTTTCGGATGACAATAAGGAAATGGACACTCGCGCCTTCTCCGTTAGCGTTGGATCCACCTCCAGATTTAAGGGAACTGTCTACCGTGTGGAGAAGAAAGTGCCTTATCCGGGCTACAACAAAGCGGAATACTATCGCAACGACATTGCTGTCCTGAGATTGTGCAAGCCTCTGGTATTTGGCGACAATGTCCAACCAATCTCCTTGGCCACAAAGCAACCTGTTGCCGGTAGTATTGCAGCTGCCACTGGATGGGGGACATATCACCTTACTTTTGACAACATGGGTATAAGACACCATAGTCCTGAATACCTCCAAGGAATTCGCAAAAGGATTCTATCTCTTGACACATGTTACAGATGGTATGGGTATAATTTTGGAGAGGATGTTCTTTGCACTGATCCTGGAGTATGTAATGGAGACTCTGGGGGACCCTTGGTGGTTAACCGAGAGCTCGTGGGTGTTATGTCAGGAATGCATTTCTATTGCAATGGTCCCGCACAATTTGCAAATGTCGTCCATCTTCGGGGCTGGATCCTAAGCGCTATTAAAGCTTTAAATAGTAACAATTGGTTTAGAGTCTAAACTTTAGACTCAATCAGCATTAAATAAATCACACATACGTGAACATTAAGCATTTATATATTTTGTAAAAGTAAAGATACATTCTTTTAACATTTCTTTTACATTTTAATTTACTTTGTCAACTTCTTAAATAAAATAAATGTAATTTAAAGAGTTCAATTCTTTATCTAATGATAACAGTTTTGAAAATATTCCAAGGTTTTACCTAGAAATATCAACCTATAACTCCCCTATATTTACATGAGTAATTAGTGCCGTCACAACTCCATTGAAAACAGCTAAAATATCAATTTCAAGGCACAGAGACAAAGTCAAGTGTAGACAATGACCTAACGATTGCAAGCCATTGAGGAACCTCAGGTAAGAGCCTATTATCCTCACCCTTTCGTAGGACTGTAAACTCAGGGATATAAGAACTGGGATATGAAATTTGTAACAGGAAACACAGCACGCTGCCGGCACAGCACTTCCTAGACGACGAAAACGACTACGACGGGTGATTTATAACTGATTACTTTCGAGGCAGAGACAGGTAGAAGGGCAAACCATCACCATAACCAAATCGAGGGGCTGGCACTGGCATTCCACAGCCATGACGCAACCGACAAGCCAAAAGGATACGAAGATCCTCCCGGTATTTGGTAATGAAATGGGTGCGTTCTGCTGACGCCGCCGGCTTATTGCGGTTGACGTCGACGGCGACGCGGTGGGCGATCATTAAACGCTCGTTTCAGGTATACTAAGAGAAATTATAGGTGTGTTTTTGTAGAGAAAAACTAAGAGATGAGAATTGTTTTTCCTGTTATTTTCTAGTACATTTTTTATATTTATATTTTAATTTTTTTATAGTTTTCTGAAAAGTTTAAGTGGCGTAGAAAGAAACAAAAAAAATGTCTAGATCAAAACGGCTGAAAAAAAACTATAGTTTGTAGAGTCTGAAAATACTCTTTTATTATTTAAAACTACTCAGTTAACTTATAATAATACAAATGTTATTTCTAAAGTCTTTAATTTTTTACATTTTAACTAAAATTTTCTTCCTGTGCACTCTCCCTTCCCTCTTTCCACTCTCTCCCTGCCCTCAACTGCTTGTCGCGCCGCATTGATTGTGACCAATAAATACGCAATTGATTTCGGGCTTCTGGTATTGCATGGTCACTTTTGAGTTTCGAGCTCGAGTCTGGCTCTTCGTCTGGGCCTTGGTCTTGGTCTTGGTCCGAGACTGGAACTGGCAACTGGGAACCTAAAATCCAGCCCAAATCCAGGTAGGGCTGCGACTTCTTATCAGCTCGGGACGCGAATTCCTGACGTGCGGACAACCTTAAGCGTTCCTTAAGCACATTAGGAGCAGCAGCAGTCTTGGGTTTGGAATCGGAGACGGAGACGGAGGCGCAAACTGAGACGCTGGCGGGGACCTCTCTGGACGGAGTCGCGTCTCTTTATGATTTATGGCCCACATGAGCGATCGCCGCTGGCAGTCACTATGTAGTCTTCAGTCTCGCACTCTTATCGACAGCTCACTGTAAGCAGCTTAGTCTTCCCGGCGCACATTTCCACTGCACTTTTATTTTTAAGACGGAGAGAAGCTTACAAAAAAATTAAAATGATCAGGAATAGGGGCAGATGTTGGGGGTATACTTTTGTAGTACTTGAGAGGTGTGTTTCATTTTTTCAAAAATTCATAAATTAAAATTACAAAACTTTGATTTACTTTAAATTAAATGTTAAACTTCAACACATTCCATTAAATAGTTTTCCTTAGCTCTTGGCTAATTTCTTTTCGTTTAAGAACACTCCCTGGAAACGCATGAAAAACAGTAGCTGGAAGCCAAAAGGAAAAACTGTGTATGTTCCTGTGGCTTTTCCGCAAAAGTGTGCATAAATTGTCTGCGGCAAAAGAGCAACAGCAACAAGAGAAGCCAGGAGCAGCCAGCAACAACATTAGTGACTTGTAAGCGCATATGAATAAATTATTGGCACACACACTGTACACATTCGTACGGTGCGTGCAAAAAGCCAGAGGAAAAGGGAAAAACAGGGAACAAAAAAAAAAAAAGGAACTCCTTTTGAAGTTGCTTTTTCCCTTCATGTGCCATATGGTGGCTATTTTTGGTGATTAAGCAGATGATACTCGGGCAATGGCCAAGTCCAAGTTCGCTTCGTTACGTTCCGTGTGTGCAGCAAAAAGTTCAGCGTCATTCCAGCGACTAGGATCATAAATTTACTAGCCCCGAGTCCACAAAACAGGGCCCAACCCAAAAAAAAAGAAAAAATAAACCTTACTATACAAGTCGAAACTAAAAACCCCCTTTAACTGCCAGAGTTTTGTTCGAGGAGTTTTCAGAAAAGAAATGTTTGTGTGCGGGAAAAGCCAAAGCAGCCAACAACGAACCCCTGAAAAAGTTAAGACACTTTAATGGCTGTTCTAATGCTCGGCTTCCTAAGGGTTTTCCCTCATTTCCCTCGGCAACTTTCAGGAGGGAAAGTGTCTGAGATCGTTTTTGGGGAACTTGCTGCTCTGCTCTGTACGGTGATTCATAATGAAAAGCCTGCAAGAATCGCAGAGAAATTCGCTTGTTGAAAACTTCATTGAAATGGGAATAGAATAAAGTGTGTGAGAGCTGGTGGAGGGAACACATTCCGGCAGGAGTTATGGGTTTAGAGTCCTTCAGCAGAAAGTAAATTAGGTGCAGGATTTTCTAGCCAAATTCTAAAGAACTTCCTTAAGAGGAATATTTTTTGTTTAAGATTTTGGGAGTTTTGGAATAAGTTAAGAGCTAGAAAAAATGAACGCTAAATATTAAAAAAAATTAAAAAATTATTTATTACTATATAATAATATTAATTATAATATTTAATATTTTAATAAAGGCCAAAGTTCAATATTTTAAAGAAACTATCTAAGACTTCCCTCTATCGAATTTTTTAATTAATAAATAAAATTTTGATATTACCGAGAAATATTCTATAACATTTTATTTAATCTATTTTTATCTTTTTACGAAGAGTCAAATATATCGATGAGATTGTCGATTAAAAGCAAATAATCGATTAAATATAGATATATTGATATTTTTTAATTTCCCCAACTTGTATACCCAATCTCTCCGCTACTTTTTAACCATTTCCACCCATTTTAAAATATATTTTCCCCGTAGTTCCATTGAGATCTTTGAATAATAAAACCCAACAATTGAATACTTTCCAATTTCAGTGGTTAATTTTAGCCTAGCCTGCTTTTTGTTACCTTTTCCGATCCAATTCCAAACGGCAGCTGGCGTCGAAAGATCCTCTCCTCTCGTTTGGCTGACATGAGTCATGTATCGATATAACCATATAGGCACTTCACTTCACTTTACTTTCAAGAGAGAGGGAGGGGGAGGGAGGGGCAAGGCAACCCCTTTACAGAAAAATTATGAAGTGCCAGCGACAACGGCAACAACAGAGACGCCACTTGAAATCCATTAAATATTTGTAGAAACCAATAAAAGCAGAATGCCAATGGAATATATAGATGGGTATGGTATATACAATCCAGAGACCACAAAAACGGCAACTGTGAAGAGAAGGGGTTGCTGCCCGTCGAGGACCCTCCAAGGATAACACGCGACTGCGCTGAACGGCAGCATCAGGATCTGAAGGATCTCCCGAAATCAAAAGTGTGGAAAGAGTGCTGAAAAGTGTGCCACAGCAGCAGCAGCTGTCACAGGACGCAATGTCCCTTGGTCAGTCGATCCTATAAGTCAGCTGCCAATATGTATAGCTACATATAGCATCGAATTTCAAGAGGCGCCACAGTGAAATCCATAGCGGGAAAAGTGTCAACACATAGGGTAAAGGTTAAGGTTCGTGTTACAAGGATAAGCTATTATTTTCCAGAGCTAAATATATATTTTTCCAAATGTAATTTTGTAAAATTTAAAATTGAATGAAATCTCCTAGATCTCTTATATTCAACCTTAAAACATTTTCCTTTAATTTTCCCTTATACTTAATATATAAAATTAAAATACTAAATACATAATCATAGCTCTCACAAATCCCTGTCCAAAAATGTCAGCATTTGTTTCATATTGCAACATTTTCCCTATAATTTTCCAAAAGACCCAAAATCTATTTACATCTCCGTGAAATCTTATCAATCAGCAGCTGCTGCCGGCGATGGGCTCAAATCACAGGACACATGATGATTATAGGGCTTACGACTGAGTGGTAAGTAGAAATTCCCCGGATCCTGGCTGCTCACTTTAAGCCACTGACTCGAGGCCATTAATCAAACTATTAGCAGTAAATTTTCGGCCTACACCCACACAGGACACAACATCCAACCACCCCTTTATGGCTTGAAAAGGAAGTGCAAAAAGGACTTCCATTTATGGATTCCGAACTACACTTGCCAGCATACGCGATAATCACGATAATGCATCCTGTAATCAACTAATAAGGCTCATCTAGCCGCAAGGACATCCCTCCCCCAAATAGAAAAAAGGAACTCTATCAGAGGGTGGCCCTGAAAATTGAATTTAACGCGCAATATTTTGTGCATTTTCCATGTTCGCTGGCTGGGTTCTCTATGGGTTTTTGGGTTCCGGGACTGGGACTCCTTGGGGTTGTGTTTGCCCAAAATGCAATTCATGTGTTTCTTCTGTTGAGAGTGAAATTTATGACTCGACTCGCTTAGGCTTTTTCCGCCCCTGCGAATCGAACCCGAATCGAGAAAATTTCGAGGGGTGCGCGTTGACTGCGGCCAGCCTCAGTTGGATTTTATTTGTATTTTTATTTTTATATAGATATTGCCGGGAGGAGTGGGAGGTTACGCCGCTATCAGACATCGCGAACACATGTCACGAAAAATAGTTGGAAAAGTCAGGCTAGTGGGTAGAGGTTGATGTCCAGGATCTGTATCTCTATCCTCTTCGCAAGGAAATATGTTGCGAAATTCAATACGAGGCGATCGGATGTTGTCCAAACACAACTCCTGTTTGTCCTGTCAAGGATTACCCGAGGATTGGGTTATGGAAATGTTAATGATAATGGCACAGGCTTACCATTAACCTGGGGGCAAAGTCTAGTTAAGGGATTTATTTTTGAGGAGAAAGAGGAAAAGTGGAGTACAAAAATGTTCTACAATAAAATGTGTAGTAAAGATTCCTTTATACCTTTTTAGATATAAAAATTGTTAACCAAAAAAATGGGAGTTAATCATATTAATTTTATTTCAATTAATTCATTTAACTTGTTTATTTTTCATTGAAACTAGAAAGAAACTATTAAATATAAACCTTTGTTAATAAGTTATTCAAAGAAATCGTAAAAAAAGTCTGCCTATAAATCTAAAAGCCAACCTTATCTCAAACACCTATACAAAAAATTTTGCACATTAATTAAAGCCAATTAAAAATTTGTATAATTTTTAGTTTTTAAATTTCACTCTGCATCTTGAAGATGGAAATATTTAAAATACAACCTTCAATATTAAACAAAAAGAAAACCTTGTAAAATGCAAATGAAAGCTGTAAAACCAACATTAGGTAATAAGCCAAAAAAAAAACCGATTTATTATACATATTATGATATAAATATATATATAAATATATACATATATATGTGTGTACGATCAATGCTCAATCAACTTCAACACACATTTTCACATCTGTTTTTCCCAAGTTTTCCCGAGAAACCACATTGCTTGTCCTATTAGCCGAGAACATGTCTTCGGCCAAATGTCTTATATCTCATCAAAAGAAAACTAAATTTGTACCTCCCTGAGTCCCCCAGTTTTTCCTCTCTTTTCTTTTTATTTTATTTTATTTAATTTTTTTGTGTTGTGTCTGGCTTACAATTTACACAAAGTCCAAGACGGCGTCGGCGGTGTTATCAAAACGAAAATTTGTTCGCCGATAAGCGGCTACAAGCTGCCAGAAGAAAGGGCAGGGGAAAAGAGAAGACTGCAACTAGGCAGCTGTAGAAAGAGGCGGAGACAGTAGAGACTCTATTCAAATGAGGGCGCCGAGGGAGGGGCAGAAATTAGGAAAGGTATTAAGATAAAACTGGGCCACAAAGAACACGCCCAGACCGAATCACCTGGAGGAGAGCTGCACCTCTCCTTATTTATATTTTTTTTTTTCTTCTCTGTTCTTCGTTCTCCATTCTCCATTCTCTGTGCGTGTCCCGGGGTCTCTTTCGATTGCATTGGCGCCATGTTTATCTAATTTGGGGACATTTATGCATGGCATTCCGCGCGGTTGTTTATAGGTTCGGTTAAACCTGCACTGATAACGCCATCCCGGACCCGGGTCCAGTCCCAAGAGCCTCTGACTCACCGCAAAACAATAAAAAAACTGAAACAAAACCGAGCCGAAGTTCAGGTGAGCTCGAGTTCCAGCTCTCGGGGCTGAACAATTAAGCGACCCGACGGCGTCTGGCCTTATGGGCCTTAATATATATGCACAAGTACGTATCAGTGCACTCTAAAAAAATACTATGAGACTTTGAGAACTTATAAAAAATAAATAAAATAGTTCTCGACTCAGGAAATATTTTTAAAGATATTTAAAGCGCTTTGAAAATACTTAAGCGTAATAAGAATAATATTAATAAATTATTATTAATTATTGATACTGATATTTATAGAGAAAATCGATAAATAAATTGATATTTTAGCCTGTCGATATTTTGAAACTAAATTATCGAAAATACATGTGACCATTCACTTGTATTTTCTTTCAGTATTCTTAACTTTTGGTCTGGTTTTTCGGTTTGTATTTTTATGGAGGTGCACTCCGAGGAGGGACGTTGCCCAGGCCATTTGGCCTGCCCCTTATCTTTGGAATGTAACTTAAACTTTAAGGATTATTGCCTACAATAAATTTGCGCGACTCTTTTAAGGCTGTAAGTCAATACGTGAAGGACGCCAAAACCCCCCAGGGATCAAAACACGCCTACGTTCCTCATTAGCGCTAATTAAAAGAGTATAAACTTTCACTCTTTCTTGGAGTTTGGTTTATTTTTCGAGGGGGACTTGGATTTCTGGTTTAAGCATCCTTTCTTCGACACGTGCCCGGGCTGCTCGATTACCTGGCGGAGGCTGGCTAATGAGGAGACGAAAGGTGGCGGAGAAAAGAAAGGATTCATGGCATATATTGTCAGCATTCTTAAGCTTCCTCATTTATTTTTCAGAGCCTGTGTGTTTGTTCCTTTCAACTGTCCGCCTGTCACAGAGTTGGTCACATGATTTATGGCACATACTGGCACATGACTCGATGGTCAGAAGTCATAACACCCACTAAAGCCAAGCCAAGTGGAAGTCTTTTCGCCTGTCCGAGCACACACACTTCACTCGCAGTGTGCACTGAGATAAAAATTGGGATTGAATTGTTTAAAATAAGAAAAAGCATATACATATATTGAAACTCTTAAGTTTATACGATAGAAATTAAATT
>JAEIIJ010013228.1:0-22741 GCA_018904815.1 Drosophila ogumai | reverse complement strand
TATTTTATTATTATTAAAGTCGAAACAAAAATCGATGTAATGATGTGATAGACGTATGGGTGTAACGTTAAATATGTATATTTAAGGCGTCTCCTTTCCCGGCTTGCAAACGCCTAACTTGAATAATAGTACCCATTCCAAGGGTATACAAACAAACAGCAGCTAAATACCCCTGAAAGTATGCTGTACCGAAAGCCACTTGAGTTCATTCGAATGTGGAAAATGCCAACACACAGAAAGTTTGCCTTGTAACCCATCTCGACATAACCGTTCAATTTGCAGTTCATGTCTTGGGTTCTTTTTTCGTGCTTGGCTCCTTGCTGTTAACCAGTTCACGTGCAAAATTGCAATGACCCAAAGGACACGACGGTGTTCGCACACCGACACACCTGCCGGACCATGTGCACCCCGCCTCGATCCCCTCCAGCACCTGTGGTCGCCGTGCTAACTGCCTTGACAACCGTAGATGGTGAAAGGTAACCAAAAACGTCAACAGAAAAAGCCGGCAGGAACACAGGAAAGAATAGGAACACTCGCAGCAATTTGCAGCATTTAATCAACAATTAGTGCGTCCTGGAAAGTGGCTGCAAAGACCAAAACGAAGGACTCCGGGCAAAAAGCGTCACAGCAATCAAGGATGAAAACCATCCGGCAACTGGGTGGCACTCGAAATGGAAACTTATGGCATTCTACCCCCAATCAATTCACTTTACCTATGACAACTTTGCTTCTCCTGTTCGTGTTCCTGTGAACTTTTATTTGCCTTTGGGCCAATCATTAAGTAAATTTGCTCTTCGTCTCTGTCTGCAGTTATGGATATGATGTGGTCAGTCCTGCTTCTGCTCTCTCTGTAGACTGTGTCAATATTTGGCCTTAAGGTTTTTCTGGGTCAATTGCTTCTGTGGATATGATGATGAATAGACTGACGGAGGAGCAGCTGCCTCCCAGGAAAGAAGCACAAGTTCTTTGATTAAATCGGTCTCAAAAATCATAAAATTTGGCAATTTAAGCCAGGCCTTTAAATACAGATGAAATATTAGGCCAAATATAAAGTCTAAGTTTTAATATTTTTGGAAATCATTGCTACCTTAGGCGTTATTACTTTTGTCTGGTATCACACCTATTAATACTCAAGACATTTCTAAGGTGAAATTTAAAGAGAAATATAATAAACCAAGCCTAAAGTTGAAAATAGAGTTTATGATTTACTTAAACTTATAATTTGAAAGCGAACAATACAATCTCTTAACATCCTAAATACCACTGGTTGAGCTAATCCAGTTGCGAACCGAAGCCACTCGAGAGTAGACGCCCGGATAGCTGGGCCTGGCGCATCCGTAGCCCCAGGAGACGACTCCCCAAAGGATGCCGTCGGCAGCCAGAGGACCTCCAGAGTCACCTTGGCAGGCGTCCTTGCCGCCCTCGGGCAATCCGGCGCAGATCATGCGATCCGTGATGCTGCCAAAGCTTCCGTAGGCCTCAGTGCACTGAATCTGGCTCACTTTTGGAACGGTTACGGCTCGGAGGACGGCCGTGGATTCCTGGGCGCTTTGCGTGTTTCCCCAACCGGAAACCAGGACGGGAGTGCCATCTGCAATGTCCGCATCCTGTTCGGGAAGTCCCACAAAGGCCTGTGTCACATTCTGCGCGTTGTAATCCTCCAGCTCAAGGAGCGAGAAGTCAAAATCGATGGTGTAGGCATCGAACTTAGGGTGTCGATGGACTCGCTTGATCCCCACCAGCACTCCGCCGTCGGCAGTGCGCGAGGAGCCGATCCGGACCTTGGACAGCAGTATGGCGGAACCTTCAGTGCAGTGGGCGGCGGTGAGAACCCAACCCTGGGCGATCAGGGAACCGCCGCAGAAGTGATAGCTCCGCTGCAGGGAAACCTGGTAGGGAATGGCCTTTATATTGGTCTCCTGGCCACCCACAATGCGGCCATCCAGGCGTGGTCGCCTCACTGTGGCCGCCAGGCTCAGATTCGCCAGGAGGATCCCGATGAGAAGCAGCTGAAGAATGGTCCGTTCCATGTCCAAGTCTCCGATGATCGATCGCTTGTGCTGAAGGTGCAGTCCGATACACCCTTATATAGCGCCCGGCAATCAAGCAGGCCGACTATCAACCGCGATTTCAGGGTCAATCCCTGCACACTCGCCTCACCTCGCACTGTCCACTTGGCCCAGTTCGATGAGCTGGCCTCCAATAAACTTTATTGTCGCGAAATAAACGACGTTAACTACTCCATTGACGTTATCTAAGAGGGTAATCGATCAATTGCCTTAGTCTAGTGCACTATTTTACAGCTTAAGCCAGGTCAGAAACTTGTTGTTGGAGGGCATCTCCAGCAGCTTCTCCAGCTGCAGGCCGTTTTCCAGAGCCACCGCCTTCAGGTCCTTGATGTCGCGAACGCCCCAGGAGGCATCTCTGCTCCGTAGGCTCCTGTCGAAGTCTACGTTGCTCTGCGGCACGAGGACGCCGTCCTGGGCGTAGGGCCCATAAGTGAACATCCTGCCACCCTTTTTCAGCAGCTGCCCGGCAGCCCTAAAGAGTCCCAGCGAACAGGACCAAGGGCTGATGTGCATCATGTTGGAGTTGAACATGTAATCGAAGCTGGCTGGTGTCGGGGGCACTTCCCAGTCTCTGGGGTCCTGAGTGATGTCCACACAAATGGGTGCTCTAATGTTGCCAGTGGGGCAATCCTTTGCGTAGGAGGCAATGGAGTCCAGCTGCTGCCTCTCGTACTCCGTCGGCTGGAAGATGATGTTGGGCAGCAGCGGTGCCAAGAATCCGGCATGTTGTCCCGATCCGGAGGCAATCTCCAGCAACTGCAAGTTCTTTGATTCCCGGTCAACTTGCGCCAGAAGAGCCTCGGAAATTGGCTGGGAATTGCGGTCCGCGGACGGGTGTGTTCTCTTGGCGAAACTGGAACGGGGAAAAATGTGGAGGAGTCGCTTTGTCAGGTGGTGTCTGTGAGCCATTAAGTTGAGTATTTTGAGGATTTAGCTGAAGAAATACTTATTTAACGAATATGCAAATTGTTTACCTCATTTTGTTGTTAGGATATCCAAGGAAGTGATGCCAGATTAGCTTATTAATGGCTAAATTTAGCTATTTTAAAGAAGCACAGGCTAAAATTATAGCTTTTTTAAAAAGTTCTTTTTATATTTTAGTATAATTTTCCTCACTAAATTAAGTACCTTTCTAATAATTACATGGTAAATATATTTTTAAATCTAGCTATTTTTTTAGAAAATGATGGCTGCACTGATGCGATGTTCTTGGTTCAGACTGGCAACGCTGTTTCATGCGTTGTTTTTTATTTAATTTTATTTAAAGGTTTCCCGACGCTTTACTATGAAAATATGATAATGGTTGTTACACTCTACTGCAAAGTTAGATTTTAACAGTAGTAAATTAAGAATGGGGCTTAAAAATACACACTATTTGACTTGAGCAGTCTGGCGCGCTGCCACTAATTAGTGAGACCAAACGAGGGAATCCAAGAATCTTCTGGCCGGCATTTGGTTTTACACCCAAACAATCAAACGGTCGCACTTTTCCCTGCTTTGTGTTTTGCAAAAACGAATTTATATTAATTTTACTTGATTGTCGGGCATATTTAACTAACTGATTCAAAACTGCAAAATGTCGGACAATGATGACGATTTCATGTGCGACGACGACGAGGATTATGGACTGGTAGGAAAAGCGTGGGGAAACCCCAATGGATGCCGGCTTCTGGTGTCTCAAATTGTTGCATTTACCATTTATAGGAGTACTCCGAGGACAGCAACTCGGAGCCGGACGTGGACCTGGAGAACCAGTACTACAATAGCAAGGCTCTTAAGGAGGAGGAACCCAAGGCTGCGTTGGCCAGTTTCCAGAAGGTGCTCGACCTGGAAAACGGGGAGAAGGGAGAATGGGGCTTCAAGGCGTTGAAACAAATGATTAAAATCAACTTCAGGCTGGTAAGAGAAAGCAAACAAAGCCCTCAATGAATATTTATAATATAATGCCTGTATAGTGCAACTACGATGAGATGATGGTGCGTTATAAGCAGCTACTGACTTATATTAAAAGCGCTGTGACCAGAAACCACTCGGAAAAGAGCATCAATTCGATCCTGGACTATATATCCACCTCAAAGAATGTAAGTACAACAAAAACAATCCGAAGGGAGCTTAGTAACCGAATAACTTTAATTCCAGATGGCCCTGCTCCAGAACTTCTACGAGACCACACTGGACGCCCTGCGCGATGCCAAAAACGACCGGCTTTGGTTCAAGACCAACACTAAGCTGGGCAAGCTCTACTTTGACCGCAGCGATTTTACCAAGCTGCAGAAGATACTCAAACAGCTGCACCAGAGCTGCCAGACGGACGATGGTGAGGACGACCTGAAGAAGGGCACCCAGCTGCTGGAGATCTATGCTCTTGAAATCCAGATGTACACCGTGCAGAAGAACAACAAGAAGCTCAAGGCACTTTACGAACAGTCCCTCCACATCAAGTCTGCCATTCCACACCCTCTGATTATGGGCGTGATCCGTGAGTGTGGCGGTAAAATGCATCTCCGCGAGGGCGAGTTCGAGAAGGCGCACACAGACTTCTTTGAGGCGTTTAAGAATTACGATGAGAGCGGGTCCCCCCGGAGAACCACCTGCCTGAAGTACTTGGTTTTGGCTAACATGTAAGTTGAAAACTAACTTGAATAGTTTGTGGGATTAACTAATGATCGCAATTCATTTTAAGGCTGATGAAATCCGGCATCAATCCGTTCGACTCCCAGGAGGCCAAGCCTTACAAGAACGACCCCGAGATCCTGGCCATGACCAATCTTGTCAACTCCTATCAGAACAACGACATCAACGAGTTCGAGACCATCCTGCGTCAGCACCGCAGCAACATAATGGCCGATCAGTTCATTCGTGAGCACATCGAGGACCTCTTGCGCAACATCCGCACTCAGGTGCTCATTAAACTGATCAGACCGTACAAGAACATCGCTATACCCTTCATTGCCAATGCGCTGAACATCGAGCCAGCGGAGGTCGAGAGTCTGCTTGTCTCCTGCATCCTGGATGAGTAAGAAAACATTTGAACACGCTGAGTATTTAACTAATATTTATTTAATCTCCAGCACTATCAAGGGACGCATCGACCAGGTGAACCAGGTGCTTCAGCTAGACAAGATTAACAGCAGCGCCTCGCGCTACAATGCCCTGGAGAAATGGTCCAACCAAATTCAATCGCTGCAGTTCGCGGTGGTTCAGAAGATGGCCTAACTGTAGCTATGCTGTATACTAAAACTTTAAAGCCGATTAAAAATTATTAAACTTTAATCAAGCATCTAGAGATGATTCTTTGTGTGCAGCTCCTGTGGATAGTGTTTCCCTTTGACTTTTACCGCAACATTTATACATCGAGATCCGCAGTCGGTAGATGCCAAAGGCCAACAGGGAAAAGCAGCAGATCAGAGCCAGGCTGGCGCAGACAAACCCAATTGCGAGCCCAGGACGCGCCCAGTCCAAGGCGTAGTAAATGAATCGATTGCCGTCCCTGTTGGAGTAATGATATAGTAAGTGCTGTAGAACATTTTGAAATTATTTGAATTAGCCACCGCTTACATGTCAGTGCCGCCAGCCCAATAGTAGATCAAAGAGTGCACCAAGAAGATGAGCACAACGGAAAGGGGATAGATACCGTGCAGGAGGCGAGCAGGATAGGCCACCATAAAGCAGTCGAAGACCATGCATATCGAGTTGAAGGCATGACACCATAGGTTGTACAGCTCACCTGCAATTTCTGGCTGGGCTAAGGGTAAGGTAAGGCTAAGTAACACAAATTTTGTGGGTTAAGGTCCTTGTCACCACTTACTAGATGAAAGAGCGGCCCAAAACACCAGGGTAATTAGCATTGACAAAACAGATGTTGTATAGTGGGAGATCCAGTAAATCTTTAGGGATAGACTGCCAGGTTCTGAAAGTTACAAAGTCCTTATTTTAGTTAAAATACAATTAAACTTAAAGTTGCAGTTGTATTACATTATAAAGTATATTGTTATTGCAACAGTTCATCTGTTTCGTTTCACAATTCTTAAGTAATGGACTTTATACAGCAATTTATACTCACCGAAATAGGCGGGGTTCATGTAGTAAATGGTTGCGATTACAGCCCCAAACGTACAGGTAAATAAGCACAGTGTAAATCCCCAATCGGTGAGGAAAATGAACCAACGACCGCCATTAAAGTCCTGCAACATGCTCCCGATAACTCCAGCGGCAAAGAAAGCGGCCAGAAACCATCGGTACAAAACCCATATTAAATTGCGGTCTCCTTTTTGCCATTGCGAGCGACAGAAGACTCCTGGATTCTCATGGTAAAGCGAGAATTTCGAACGCTGAAACTCCTCCTTCAAGGGTTGACAGCAGGATTCCTGGCTCTTAGCGGCCATGTCAACTAGATGTTTCCCTGGGTTCGCTGGGATTAGAGGACCTTCAAAGCAAGTTGTAGTAACTTCGCCGGTAGAATGCAGACTGACAGCGGTCCCAGGTGTTCAATACTCTTAATAGGGGGCAACATTTCCCGCACATTGTTTCGGCTTGAATGGTGCGATATCACGATCCTTATCATCCCAGTGAGCACCGTTTATGTCTGATTCGGCAGCGGAGCACGCCCCCGATAAGACCCCCTACGTGGACAAGGTCGGTCGGAGCGGTCAACGAAATCGAACTTCGAGACGAGGACCATTAATCTCCTCTCTGGCGCAGCCGCTTTAGCAGTTATTGGAATTTAGAAGCACATTTTTCGGGGTTTCCATATGTATATATTTATATGCATATGCCGTAAAATGGTAAAAAACTTTTGATAATCCTCAAGTGTCGTATGATTTTACTTTAGTGACATAGTGTTTACTAATTGCTTTACCTACAATGATTTCAATCTCTCTCAACAAGAAAACAGCTAAGGCTGTCTGTCTAATAATATTTTCAAACTTAAAACAACAATTATTTACTTCTTTTTTTTTCAACAAATCAGAATGTGACTGTCATAAGTAAGTAGTCAGTAAAATTTCCAAGATAGGGATTATTAGCTTAATACTAATACTTGTATAGCCACTATCAGCCTGTCTGAATTGTGTACGGATATGAAATATTACAAAAGACTTGTTATTGCCATTGATACCGGCCGAAATATCAATATGTAGGTGATAAGTTTATGTACAAGCATAGACCTATTGTTTATGTGGGTACATATACACCTTAGTTGATTGACATTAAACCAATTCACTAGTTTAAAAAAACCCCCTGTTAGCTACTATCTCACGAATTCAATACCAGACTGAATCATTCATAATATTTCATAGGTATTTTTCTTGTTCTATCTAATTTAAATACAAATTTCTAAAACTATTAGTAGATATATATGTAATTGTTAAATAATAAAACATTGTTAGGGATTATGGTTTATTATTTTATTTTAATAAATATTTTTGATCAGGTTTAAAATAAAGGCCATTTACCTTCTCTAGCAGAGATTGTAAAAGCTAGGATAATTAATGCACTGTCGGCAGGACTATCTTTAGAATTCCACGAGGAAATCAAATTCCCATCCTATTGCTTTGATAAAACTCTCTTAAAAGCTAGAATTTTTAAGCAATTTGCCTTGGCTCTATGGGAGGAGGAGCTGTCGTGGCTGGAATTTCCTCAGGTTTTTTGCAGCAGCATTCGTGCATCGAGATGCGCAATCTGTAGAAACCAAATACCAGCACGCAGAAGCAACTGACCAGCACCACGCATCCACAAACAGTTCCAATGGCCAGGCCCGGTCGCTCCCAGTCCAAGATGAAGTAGATGAATCGATTGCCCATTCTGTGGTTTTTTCAGAATGCTGGTAATATACTCTTTGACTTATTTTAATTCTCTACTTACGTATCAACTCCACCGGACCAAAAGTATATCAAGGAGAACACGCCATAGGTGATGCCAGCTATAAATGGATACACAAAGTGCATGATCCGGGTTGGAAAGGCCACCATGAAGCAGTCAAAGATCATGCAAATCGAGTTAAAGGCATGAGCCCACAAGTTGTAAAGCTCAGCCCCCATTTCAGGCATTGCTATAAAGATATTTGTTTATTATTTATAATTAAACTGTTATTCTGGCTAACAACTTCAACTTACACGGATAGAGGGCAGCCCAGAAAACCAAGGTAATCAGCATGGCAAGCACCACAGTAGTATAGTGGGAGATCCAGTAAATCTTTAAGGCCCAGCTTCCAGGAGCTTAAAAATAGTACAATCCATACGAAATCATATATTAGATATCCATTTGTATCCCAGTAATACATTTTTAAATTATTTAACATACTAACAGTAAAAATTAAATGAATGAGCCATTACTCACCAAAATAGGAGGGTCTGATGAAGTAAATCGTGGCCACCACAGCGCCATACGTGCAGCAGTAGAAGCACAGCGAGAAGCCCCAATCAGTCAGATATATGAACCAGCGCCCACCGTTAAATGAGTCCACCATGCTGCCGATGACTCCGGCAGCGAAGAAGGCCGCAAGGATCCAACGGTACAGGAGCCAGAACAGATTTCGGTCCCCCTTCTGCCACTGCGAGCGGCAGAAGGCACCAGGATCATCGTGATGCAGCGAGAACTTGGAGCGCTGGAACTCCTCCTTCAGCGGTAGGCAGCAGGGCTCCTGGCTCTTGTCGCGCATACTGGAGGCTGGGTGGACGCGTCTTCGGGTTCGCTGGACTAGGAGGGCCACAAGAGTCCAGAGCAGGTGACTGCCTCGCCGGTAGATCGCAGACTGGCGGAACCATGTGTCGCAGGTGTCAAATACTCTGAGTCGAGGGCCATTTTTTCCGCAAATCGTTTCGGCCAGAATCGAGGTAATCGTGGAGTGTGATAGGAGCCGCTTCGGCTATCTCGGTCTTTATCACCCGAACGAGCGCCGTTTATGTCTAATTCGTACGCCTCCGATAAGGACAGGAGCTCGGACGTGGATGTGGACAAGCTCGGCCAGATGCGGAAACCAAATTGAACCCTTACACCGGCCCATGGCTGGGAATTTTCCCACCTCATTAATATCTCAATTGGGCGGAGCACCTCTACCAATCGATGTCTGTGAATTTTTAAACTTTTTTTTGGGAATTTTCGCATATGCAAGTTCGGTCGTAAACCTATTGATAAACCCTCGTGTTCCTCAAGTGTCGGCGGTTTTTCCTCTGTGACAAACCAAGTGCTGTCAGACTTGTTCCCACCAGACCAAGACGCGATAAGAGTTCGCCAAAAATAAAAAAGAAGTACTGAATCGGCCATATACTGAAGCCCTTTGAATACTCTAGCTTATTCCAACAAATGGTTTAGACTTGGAAAAATATTTTTGGTTTCTAAAACATAGCCTTAAATTAAATGAAATTGTTTTTGCTTCAATCGAAATTTAATACTAAGTTTATGAAATTATATAGCATATAAACAATGGAAATATGTATGATACAATTGTCTGATATTACCTGGAAAACACTATTTGTCGTGATGGTATACCGTGTGTTAACCAGTGTAATGAATTATAGATTACCTGAGAATATTGACAAAGTGAGCAAAATGTTTAAGAACTTTCATAGAGCTTTTAGTAAATACAGGGTGTTTCTTACATTTAAAAGGTAAGGCAGCTACACAATATATTAAAATAAAATCAGTTTAGTTGTCGGTTTCAATTCCTTTGAGATCTCTTTATTCTGAAGGTATGCAAGGCTCTCATAATTTCCATTGTTTACTCGATGAAGATTGAATTTCAGGGGAAGTAACTCGACTTCCATTGAGCTACTTGTGATTGAAAAATTTCCACTTATTTATAAACAACTAATCTCTGGTTTTGATTTCATGTAATCAGAAAACACGCTGGAATATTCCTTTCAAATCACAGCTATCGGTCAGTCAATTTAACTTTTTGATTCCCTCACAAGAAGAAATCATGCAAAGTGTCAACTTGAAATGTTTTCTTTGAAATCGGTACTCAATTATAATTTATTTATGCAATAAAGAACCAATTTCAATTTGGATTCTCGGCTTCTTTACAACAAGTGCCGACGACACTTTCGATCTGTGATTCCCGTCCGTCCAATGGCAAGGTCAGATATTGGGGTAACGAACCCGTAACCCTTCCGATGAGTTATGACCGGGTTGCGGGAAAGGAGCTCCGTATTCGATGTCGGGAATGAAATGCAAATTAGCCGGAATGTCGATATGTAATCGATGCTGGGCGTTTAATAAACGCTTCAATTTCAATTTCAATTGCGCAAATATTCCAAAGAGACAGCGAGAGATGTATGCTCTTTGCCTATCCCAAAGGGGTATCAGATAAATTTGCTGGATTTATTCCCCTGACGATATTTGGTATAAAGCTACTTAAGTACATATAATCCGTAAATAACCAGTTTTATAATTATTGCTTTAAAAGCTTCTGAGTAATGAAAAGAATCTGGGAATAAAGCTTATCAAATTTTCATTAACTTAAACATTTTATTTTGTTAAAACTGAGTATAATTAAAAAGCAAATCTAATACTAAATAATTCTTAGGAAGGGCTCAGCGATAACATATTTTATTCCAAATTACTAATATAATAATAATACAAAATACTAATATATAATAATATCGCGTAAACGCAACGCCCTTTTACCATCGCATTTTCCATGAAATCTACTTGCTTGGCATTAAAAAACAAATAAAAAGTTGTTTTGACAATTTTATTATATTGAAAAAAAATACAATAGAATAGAATTTTCCAAAGAATGTACTTGCTTTGCAATCAAAACAAACAAAAATTATTCTATTAAAAAAAATGTAACAAATGTATTTAAATCCATTGTACATTTTATATTTTTCCTATATAATTTCTTAAACATTTATTATTGATATTAAATTATTTTTTAATATAATAACCATTCAAAAACAAAATATTTTGTATTTTATTATGTTGTATACAAAATGTAGACAGTTTATAAATCTCAGTGGAACTGAACTTTAGTCAATAATAATTGTTATCTGATGCGATATTTAATTAAAACCCAATTACCGATTCTTGACGTGTGTGAAAGCTCTCTCCGGGGATTAGATAAGGCGAAACTTGAACCCCGTTTGCTTATCGCCAGACGGCTATGTCTGCGCCATTAGTGGACAATATAGGTCAGCGCGAATTTCGATCGCCAAGTGCTGCACGGTAATTGGGACTCTCGCATTTTTGGGTGGTACTGGTTAATGGCGATCTTAATTGGGCGACCTCTATGGCTTCAAGTTCAGTGCTGGTCAATCGTGACAAATGTGTGTGCGTCGCGGCGATCCCCAGCTGTCAATAGTGATCACTGATACAATATTATCTTGGGTAAAACGGTTCCCACCAGCGAGAGGGCGGCTTTTGCCATCCGACACTCTTTTGGCGGGCGGCTGCTCCACATATTTAATTGAATTTAGCGGCGATGTCGCTATAAAGCTATGTATGGAGCTATAAAGCGTGATACGCCACTGGTCAGTTTTCCCATTTCCCGTTAGGCATCCGATGTGCAAAGTGATCGTGCGCCGGAGTGATCACCGAGTTCCGATCGCGTTGCGAATCGAACTAACTATCAGTCAGTTCGTCGCTGGGAGTGATCGAGTGCGCGCGCCTCCAGACTCCCAAAACCCAGAAGCCCCATTTCAAGATCGGGGAACCCACTCCTCTTCCTCCTTCCGCACTCCTTCTCCCACCTCTTTCTCCACTCTCTCTTTCTCTCTCTGTACCTCTCTCTTTTGGTGCTCGTGCGCGCCGTAAACATAACTCAAAAGCACTGGCAAAGTCACACGAAAAAGGTATTCGACGCCAGTTGCCGGTCACAAGCGACTCAGGTCGGAAGTTTCCCCTCCTCGCAATTCCCCAAAATAAATTCCTGTCCGCGATAAAAGTGTAGAAAAAATACAAATAAAATAAAGTTAAATAAACCCTAAAAAAGAAATATATGAAACCATGCAACTTTTCGACGACTTCTGCAAATGCTTCAACAAGGAACTGCAGCGGGCGAACTTCGGCTTCTCATACAATCGCGTTCATCTCTTCTACAGATCGCAGGTGAGGAGAGTTCCCCCTAATTACAGTCTAAATACTGCAACCTTATCGGTGCTGTAATAGCTCAGGTGCATCGTATGAGCAGTAGCAAAAATAAACCAAGACATTGTAAGTCCCCGTCATTAGTGAGCGTTGAGGAGTTGTAACCGTTAGTGTGACATCATTGCAGCTAGAAGCAAGGCACGTGTTTCTGAAACACAAACAAATATATGTATAACAGCCTTTTTGTACAACCCCTAAAAATGGGAAGGGTGGCCCCGAAATTCTTACAAAAATTACGCGAATTCGAAATGACGTATGTACATACACCCAAACTATCTGGGAGACAACTAGATAAGTGCAAAATAAAAATAATTTTGATAAGAATAACATCAGTAAGGGAGGCACAATTAAAGTAAATTGTTAAATAAATATATAATAGAACTCTGTGTAAAATGTAATAATTAGTGTCAGAAATAAACAGTGACCTGAAATGAATAATAATTTGAACTACAAATAAATGCCATAATGCCCCTATAAACTTCATCTACAACAAACCCAAAGGGGTCACTTAAGTAGTTCGACTTAATGGAATATTCTATATAGAACATAAAATTAAAGGAGTGCATAAAAGTTCTAATTACAATAGCTTCACAGTGAGAGCAAGAAATGTTGGAGCATACATACCCGCAAGCTATGTTTATTCATTCGAATTTAATTAGCGTAGCTTAACTAAAAGCTACGGCCCCATAGATTCGTTAGATCATTCAAGTGTGGAGTACATAACTATGGCAACGTCAGAACGGTAACCCATATTGGCACCAAGCTATGTATTCATGAGAATGTTTATGAATGAAAGCTGTACAAACAAACAACTTTTATAAATATTGATCGAACCAGTATTGTGCCAGACACACAAAATACTAAAATCACACACCAAAATTTAAACCACAACTCTACACATAAAGTGTTGACTGGATAAAAGTCGGTAATCTAACTCTATCTAGATACCGACTTTGATAAGAATATCTAAGTTATTCCGCACTTTGCACAGAGCAATCGGTAATTTTTTACGTTTCATAATGAGTGTGCCAGCATTAATAGGCAGTCAAAATAAAAAAAAATTATTTGTCAGCTTATCAAAATAAACACTTGTGAGTCATTTGAAAAACACCCGAACCGATGAGCCCCTAAAAGTTAACCCCAGACGCGACGCCAAAGTTCTGAGAATTCTGCCATAAAAGAATTACACATTTTTTGCCAATAGAAGGCTAATCAAAACAAACCAGGAACCAGATAGCAATATAGTTTTGGAGCACACCACCATAAATATGCCGGCCAGGCCTTATCAGACGGTGTCCATAAATATCCATGGCGTAGCGCGTAATCTATGGACCATCGACAAGTGATTCCATTTCCGTAAAAATTAAGTACAAATCAAACTAATTTAATTAGTATTAGCCACGCGTAAACAGAGACTTTGACTCGAAGGACAAGTGTGACTAGCTAGACAGGCCCGATTCTGACTACGTCATTGAGGGTGATAAGCAGAAAGTCGTGATAGGAGATGCCATAATCATTTATGGCTTGTTTTTGTTAATTTGAACGGGCAAAGGTGTGGAATATTTTAATTAATATATTGCATAAGCCTACAACAGATCACCGTTAAAGGGTTAGACAATTGACCGCGATAAGGACTAATGGGAATTTCCATAATATACTTTATAATCTGTCTATCAACAATGTAAGTTTACAACTTAATAATATAATTGCAACGCAATATTAGTTGGACTCTAAAAATTACAAGAAATTTAGCTTACAATATTATAGTGGGAATTAAATAACAAAGTTTCTTAGTATCCATGTACAAAATCTTTTTCTATAAAATGTAACCCATCTAAACTTTTTCCATTTCCAAACAGTGGCAAAAGGATGAGACCAATACAATGTACCTGCTCTATCGATGGGTCTGGGCCCTGGTCTTCCTGGGAGTATATATCATGTGCATGATCGTCCAGTTCTGCGACGGCAAGTTCTTCATCTACATGACCAACTGGGGATACGGCCTGTGCACGATCACAATGCTGATCTCCGCGGTGCAAGTCACCTGCTGGCACTTCGATCTGAGAAACACCCGGAGTCTGGTGCAGGAATCCGGCAACAAGGCGGATACCTCGAGGGGCCTGAAGATATACTGGTGGCTGTACAATATGACCCTATCGCTGGCACTGATTATATCGACGGTCTACTGGGTGTTTCTCCACGGCAAGATGAGTGAGTAGAGTCGTAATTTTGATCCTTAAATTGATCAAATTAAAATGATTTTGCAATTTCACAGACAAACCCGTGCGCTTCCCAGCCATTAGCATCATTACCCATGGACTGAACACTGTGATGATGCTGATCGACTTCCTGGTAGTGGCGTTTCCGCTGAGGGTTCTTCACATGGTTTACAGCATGAGCGTGGCCATCTTCTTCTTTGTCTTCACCATCATCTACCACTTCTGCGGGGGCACAGACGAGTGAGTACGGGTACCACCCGCATTCGGCATAGTGTTTAAATGATCGGTTACCTAATTTCCTGCAGATTTGGCAATCCCTATGTGTATCCCATTCTGGACTGGAACCAGCCCAAGCGTTGTCTAGTGACCTTTGTGGGCATCTTTCTGCTCATCACGTGCTATTGGATGCTGCTCTTCGGACTGCACAAGCTGAAGAGGATGTTCAACAGGGCCTTCAGTGTGGTCTGGTCCCCGCATTCAGTGGGCCTAATATGAGGTCACGAACACGAATATCGCCTCATTAGCACCCTCACTTCTATAGGAGTCTATAAGTATCACCAGCATTGCATTTTATTCCTACATACACACACCCACACACTCGCATGCATTTATTTATGTCTAGTATTTCTATAGTAAGTTTTAATCTTCTGGTTCCTTAACGTTGAATTGGTTTAGTTAGGCTAATAAACAAAGATTTTGTTACTACATATATGGATTGAATAGCATAAATATGGAATTTGTTGAAATACTCTATTGATGCCATCACATTATACGGGATGCATTCAGAGAACTTTGGAATTGTATAAACACATAACAAGACAACATATAACGAAAATCGAAATAAAAGAAATGTACATAAGAAGCTAAAGTGATTTAAATAAATTTGGTGCTCTGTAAATAGGGGATGTTAAAAATGAAATATGACAGAGATATTCTAACTAATTTGAATATTATTTTACAATATAATTTATATAAAAACTATATTTATTGGATTAAATACTTTTATTTCAAATGTCTTAATTAGTCACTCACTGATTTTGATTTAAAAATGCATTATGTCTTGACTCAATTTAGCAGAATAAGAAACGACGCAAAAGAGTCCGCAGCTACATATTTAAAGAAAAACCTAGTCGTATGCAATGTACATGCATAAATTTAGTTTTTGGTTTTATTCTACTTAATATCTAATTATATTCTATTGAAAATACGCACATTTAATTTAGCAATTTAAAACGTTGCTCTGAATGAACTCTTTAGCCACACTGACTTTGTAGGCATTGTGCAGATACATTTAGGGACCTTGGGGCCACTAAATGACTAAATTATCGAAGTGTTGAGTTTGTATGGGAACCGCTATGCATTTCCACATGCCGATATTTTAGTCATGACATTATAGGTACTACCCCAACTAATTTAAAATAAGATATTAAGCCAGGCACTTATCCAAATAAGTATGTTTCTTAAACATAAGCGATATGAGTAACTCCAGGGATGATTTATACTTCTCTAAAGTAACTTAATCACTTCCCTTTAATTTATTTCCATCCAGTTCCTAATAACATTTCACTGCCAAAGATTATGCTTTAAAAGCTCCACAGAAAAGTGAATCAGGTTCAATGACATAGAGAATTAGCTAACGAGAATTATATTTTTGTGGCTCAGTTCCATAACCTAATTTGTACTTTTTCAATGAAAAGGTGACTCATCATTTTTCATTGTAAGATTGTAATTAGATTACAGAGCCAGTTTTTAACAAGAACGGAAAGTATTCAGTTCTTGGTTAAAGTGAAGAAACTTCACTGAAGCCATTAAGACATTGCAAAAAGTAAAGAACTCCAATCTTTTTTTTACCAAACTGTACCATCAGCAAAAAACGTATTTTGTTTTTCTTTTGGCTCTCAAACATTTGCCAAATAAAAGCACACACAAAACACACACTTAGATGGCCGAGTAATTAAGCCCAAAGTGGCTAACAGAGAAGGGAAGAAAGGTGAGCCGAAAGCATCCATCGTATTTTATGGGTCTTTTATCGTTCTGACAATATTGCTACACTGTGAAAAATGGAATTAATAAATGTACAAACTATATACATATGTATATAGAGATACAGTTTAATCTTTCTATTTGGTGCATAATCATTGTGATTAGCTGACGATTACATAGTTTATAAATACAAATGTATTTAATAACCCTAAACTCTTATATAAAGCTTTTTGTACTCAACAAAAATGTTCAGCAATCGTCAGCACAGTTATCAGTGACCATAAAATTTAATATTCATTGTAATTAATAGTGATCACTTAATTGGATTTCCAATTAAATTAATGATGACTATTTTAACAAGAAATAATAAGCCGAATTCCATTTATAAGTTGTCTAAACTTCAAATTTCAGATCACTAATTTTTTTTTTATTTCATTTGTGAGCAACCATTGCGGAAGTTATTTTTGAATTTTTAAAGGTTTTGGAGTGAACATTTTTAAAATAATATTTAGTGGACTTGATGTGAGTAATTTAAGCGTCCTTTACTCTCTTTAGAGCATATCATAAAGATTCTGTTATTTATTGAAAAATACATTTTCTCGGGAAATATAATGATTTTTCCCCGTGTATATCAACAGCAACGTGGAGCGACCCTCTCTCGCACACACCAACAAACACAGCTGCCAGCGCACCTGGCTGCGTCTACGTTGACGCCGCAGCAGCCGCGTCTGCGCTTACGATAAATGTGGACAGCCGTCCGCGTAGTGACGATGAATACCGAGAGTGTGCTAGGCTACTAGTTTTATCGTACATGATACTCATTTCAAAATCAAACAAAAATAAATCATAACTACATATACCTATAAAAAGCAAATAATTAAATTACAAATAATTGAATTTGTTGGTAAAAATATTACGAAAGAAGTTTACCCCCTAACAAGATAATATAAAAGTTACAAAGGCACTTTTCCAAAACCTTTTCATATAATTTTTTGTATTACAATTAATGGTTGTATAAATCACAAATAAATTAAAAAGATGAATTTCGTAATCGACACTTACCTGAAAAAATGTAAGAACTGTGTTTTAAAAGCATAGCCGAAAAAAATAAACATTTTAAAATTTTTATTTTTGTTAAAAACTTTGTCATCACAAAATTCTATATCATAAATTTTCAGAGTGTACGGCGTGATCGTAACTTTTTTCTTACCACGTTAAGATGTGTTTATGTAGATATACGATATTCGGAATCGGCAGCAAGTCGCTCCAGCTCAGAAGCCACGATCATTCGCGGTACGTGCTTCGCTATGAGAAGTCGTGATTTCAGCCTCAATCGCTCGGTGCGTGTCTCTCCACTTTAGTTAGTATTATTAATAAAGTTGTTGCTGCCTGCTGGATGTTCTTGTGCATTGGTGCGTGAATGCAAAGTATTGTTGTTGCTGGCAGACAAACTAAAAAAAAAAAACAAAATAAAAAAATTGCAAGGCACAAACAAACTCGAAAACGACTAGATACCGTTATGCAAAGTTGTTGTTGCCGTTGCTGTGGTGACCCAAATAGAAATTACCACCGGGCCAAAACTACATAAAAGACAATCCAGACCAAGCCGAGCTGCGTTTATAATTCCAAACAATAAATTGCTACTTTGGCAATCTTTCAAAATGTGAATGAATGTGTGTTGAACAAAGTGTATAGCATTATGGTGTAGATTTTTTTTTTGCCAGAACCTATTTTCGAAAAACCCTGAAAACTAGTAGCAGCCTTTGGTGTTTGAAATATACGACTGAATTTTTGAGACGAGTGAAAATTCTCTTGAATCTTGTTAAACTAGCAAAAATTCCCATCTTGCCAATATTTGCATGCAAAATCAATTGAAATCTCTAAGCCAAAGTTTATATAAATAGATTTTGCAATAAGAATGTAACTAATATATGCAAACAAAAGTTCACAAGTAGATAGTATAAATATTTATTATTTATTTATTCGTTAAACTAGCAAAATTTGGCAATATTTTCATTTGAAACCAATTGAAATCTCCAAGTCAATGTTTATATAAATAGGAATTGCAACAAGAATTGGCTTACTATTGGAATGACTTATTTGCAAACAAAAGGTTTACAAGTAAATAGTATAAATATTTATTAACATCTCTCTCAGTCTAGAGAAAAGATTTATTTGCTAGATAATAAAACATATATTAAGTCAGTAAATATTCTTAGTATTACACGTGAGCTTAAATTTATTTTTCGGAGAGACGTCATTCGATTTATTTTGAAGGTTTTTGAAGGTCTTTTGCCTAAATTTCAAATACTGAATAAAAGGTATACCTCCTCCGGGAATTCAATGCAAATTTAGGTTCTTGTATGTGCATACATTACGCTTGAGTTTCTACTCGCATGGCTTTAGCTTTGCATATATATTGGCTCATTGGATTTAACGTTACGCTTGAAATTTTAGGCACGTCCCCAAAAAGCGTTAATGAAAAAGTGAACTAAGTGAACGATTATAAGTTTCCTGCTCACCAACAACAACAGCGGTTCCAAGGAGCGGCCAATCGGATTCGGCCAAAACGTTATTCATACTCGAAAGCCCGCTTGCAATTAGTTGAAGGTGAGCCTAGTCATGTAAAGTGTGCAAAAGTGGGTTTGAATACACATAAAATCATTACTGTTATCTAATTAACCGGCATTTATTAGCAAACTAGTTAGTCGGCATTTTTCTGCGGTTTGCTTGGCCGTCATATGAGAAAACGTTGGCTTTGAGAACTGGACCATTTACATTTGTTTATGTTTGTAGTCTCACAAGAGCTTATATAATCATTAACACTTTTAATATTTGCTCACTTCCGCTTGCTGATCATATTCGTTAATTAATTATTGACACCTTCTATATAAAAACTGACCTCGTTCAATTCCTTTGTTGAGATTACTTAGGAGCCGGCTTAACTTTATGATAGAGAATAAAATGTTAGCACAACAAATGTACTTGATGTTATTCTTTTATTCTTTTATATGGGGCTTAAGTACTTAATTGCAAACACAGGTGTATAAGTATAAGTTATAACAGATAGCAACTTTTCTACCAATTAACGAATAATGGCCAAGCAGAATCAAAACAATTGGCTAATTAACGTTTACAAGTGGTCTTTAAAAAGTCAAGAATTTTGATGACGATATTTGGTTGGTTTTTAGCTCAAAACCCCTTGAACAGCCACTTGAAAACCATAAGAAAGTTGTTGTGGCTACGCTTTTGTCATTAACATAAGAAATGCTGCCAATGGCGTTGAACTCTTGATTTTACTTTCTATTAGAGTGATTGAAAAGATTGTGAATTAATGAGACCGAACGAGTGGCTGACGTATCTTATCTAATCGTCAAGGGGATATTGATAATATTGGAATCTAAAGATCGGCTCTTGGACTTGCCATTCACCCGAGCGGTTTGACTGCATTCGAGTCGAAAAATTATTTACACAGCTTGTAAAGGTCAACGAGTTTTTTGTTTTCTTCGGTTCAATGTGGTACAACTTCAAGAGCCATAAACCTATATATTATTTGGCTACAGTGCGTTTCACAATTTACAGTCGGGCTTCATCAAATGAGTTAACTAAGCCAAATGATTTTAGTCTTGAATTTTAAATAAAACAATTTAGCAGGCAATGATGCCAGTTTCTTCGTCGGGATTGAAGTCTTCAAAGCTGACTTAAAATACTATTTGCCATACCTTTTCGAAACGCACTGTGAACATATGTTTAATGCGGGTTTCTCTTCTCTTTTGTTGACGAAAATGTAGCACAGGCGACAGCCGAAAAAGCGTGTAAATAAAATGCGCACTAAAGAGACTCGAATTGTCTTGGCCACCAGGGCACATAGATGGCTTAGAGTTGTTTAACTGAATGGGCCACCTGCCTGGTTTCTCGCTTAAAAGTTTCATTAGCGTGCCGTTCGTGCAAGTTCAGGGACACCGAACATCGCACTCGAAAATGTTTATATCAGAGTAAGGCTCTGGAGAAGTAATTATAGCGTATGGCCCGGTATTTATATAACCAACGAAATTGCCGCGAATATGATGACTATATTGAAGTCAGGGTCTAGAGTTTCGAACGGAGCAGCTGTTGCCATTAGCACTTGGTATGGCGATAGCGATAGCACCGCACCTTTCGGTCTAAATAAACTACAAAATCTAATTTGCTTACCCAAGATTAGTGGTAGTAAAAACTAATTTTATTTATAAAATTATTATTACTAATTTGTGTACCCTTGCAGAAAGATAGATAAATAGATGAAAAGATAGAAAGACAGATATATCTATGGATAAGTAGATAGGTAAATATATAGAATGATAGATAGATGACAAAGTCAGCTTCAGCTTCAGCTTTCTAGTTATTTATATTTTATGGTACTACAATTCTAAATTCTCGAGACCTACGACTTCTGTTTCCTCCAATTTCCAGTATTTAGTTTTGCCTAGAAATTCAACCTCATTTGTACTATTTCTGGCCAGGTTTATATCTCGTCTGCAATTAACCTGTGGAGTTTTTCTCTGTTTCCACTCGGCCGTCTTATCTTATCGTGAATGACGATTGCACTCAAGGTAATATAGGCACAACAATAAAGTTGTTTATACTTTTTTCTCTCGTCAGAGCGTATCTTGCAGATTGTTGTAAATTCGCCTCAGAGCTTAAGTACTTTGTTCATTACTCGGCTCTTGCGGTGGCCGACCTACACCCCAATAGGCCAAGCCAGGGTTCTGTTTTTGTGCATGTTCGACCTTAGCGGACTAGCTAATTAATACATTTTTTATTGCGCAAGTTAATATTTTTATTTTTGCAATTAATGGTCGACCAATGCCAGAGAATACACACTACAAATTGTGGAGGGCTTCTCTCCTTCCCGGTGAAGCGAATAATTATTCACTGACTGCATGATAATAGAGTGCTCGACGAAGCGAATGAACTATCTGGTAAATTGATCCATGAATGATGGCACCCCGACCGCCATCCTAGCTCTCCATATAATTATATGAATAGTCATACAATAGTGGCATTATTAGCGCTATTAAGCAGACAACTAGGCCCAGCTCGTCTGGCTTCGCAATTTGGTTTCGCACTTTGCACATAAGTTAGTAACCTGTCTGAGTCTGGGTCACGCCAAGGGGTTGCGCATGCCCAGACCCAAAAAATCAGGGAAGTTTAGTAACGCCTCATGGTTACCAAAGTCCATCTGAATAAAAACTGCGGAAGGGGAACTGTCGGACATATTTAATAGTTATATTTTAAAAGGCTTGAAATAAAAATTATTGAATTAGTTGTGGGATAAGAATGATCCCCATTTTATATTATAAAATCTAAATATTTAAATCTGATCGAGAAATTTAAGCCACATTAAATAAAATAAAAACTCAACTTGATATTATTCCCAACTTGCAAATTCTGTGCAATTTAATTAGCCAACTTTAATTTTGAACATTTTAAGTATTCAAAAGCGACCGAACCTTAACCCGAAATATTAAAAGAATAGGGCAAACCTAGGGTTCTATGCCGCCAGATTCTGCATCGATTTTATGATCCTTATACATCTTTTGCAAAATGTCCTTAGCAGCCTCGTGGTCGGCCTTGCCCAGGGACAGGGATTTCCCGTAAAGCTTGATGTACTTCTTACTATTGTCGTGGACCAAGTAGCCACCACCCAGCCCTTGGGTGCACAAGCCCAGTTTTTCGGCTTCCTCTTTCAATTTGTCATAAACGTCAACTAAAAGTTGTATTTTGTATAAATTTAGGCGAGGATTAGGGAAAAGGTTTCTAGATAGAAGCCAACTTACGGTGGTATTTGGCCTTGGCCTGACTGCGTATCACCTTCTTTGCAGTGCGCATTTCTCCGTGGATGTAGACATGGGCCATCATGTACTTGGACTTTCCGGGTTCGATTTTGGCAACCGGAAACGAGACCAGGTTTTGCACCGGCAACTTGCAATAGGGACGAACCACTGTTCAATGAAATGGAGGATAGATTGTGGATTTGGATACCGCGGTGACCACGACCACTCACCGCACCCTAATGGACGCCATACAGGCTTCAGAACTTTTCTAGCCAACTCCATGTCAAGACAAATAAAAATTTCGTATTTTTGTTTAATATTTCGGGTATTTGGCCTGATAGTATGCTCGCATTTGAAAAACTGAGACTAAGCCGTGTGTGAATGGAAGGGAAGCTAGCAGTCGATGACTTTTAAAACTAGGGTTGCTAAGATTGTAAATGTCTCGACTACTTTGTTATAAGATTCATTTTAAATAATTTTATAAGCAATTATATATAGCTGATGCCAAGAAAAATAGATCTTAGTATTGGTAAAACTTTAAATTTTTAATTAAATAATTTATAATATA
>JAEIIJ010013227.1:0-10711 GCA_018904815.1 Drosophila ogumai | reverse complement strand
ACCCAAAATACACTTTGAGCCACAAAAAGAAAGCTAAAAAAATAATGATTAGTATTATTATTTATTGTAAAGAACATAATTTTTATCATAAAAATTTTACAAATTAATTAATTATTTGAATAAAAACAACAAATTTTTGTTAATTTGTAATAAGGGACCGTAATCATTATAAGTGAAAACATCAAAATGAACCTTTAATTATAAAAAATAATCATTACTTTTTTAATTTTATTTTTTCGCTCAAAATAATAATAATACCTTTTTTTTAACGATTAAATAAATATATAAATATAATTATTGATAGTAAGCAAAATATATTAAAACCAATAAATAATCATTTTTTTCACTTCGAATGATTACGGTCCCTGATTAAAAATTAACTAAAGTTAATTTTTTTTTTTTTCAAATTAGAAATTCATTTATATTATTTTTATTACAAAAATTATATTTGCTACGGTCCCTGGTTGTTAGTCTTCATTATCCTAATACAGATTGTGTGCAAACTTACGTCCTTTCCAAGCACTTTCACCATGATGCGCACTTCATCGGAATCAACGCCCCGCTCGCAGCCCTTGGGCTTCTTGTCGGAGAACTCCAACAGGTCCTCGCAGCTCACCGAATTCGAGTCCGCCAGCCGAGCGGCTGTGGCTGCAAAATACTCTGCTTCCGTTTGCGGCTTCGCTGGAACTCCTCCGCCAGCTTGGCTGGTGCTCGGACTCGAGTCCGCCGTAGAGTTGCGATTCATGGCCAGATTGACGGAGGCGCGTACCTTTTTGAACAATGCGTTTCCCGCCAGCTCATTGTCCACGCTGGAGAAGCGACGACTCGCCTCCTCGGGGACAGCCTCGGCCACGGGCTGCGTCTCCTGATTGGGCGCCACCTCTGGCTCCAAAGCACTGCAACTGCTTGCCGCAGTGGAGGTTTTGCGACTGCTCTCCATGTCCAGGTTGCGCAGCTCATCGTCGTTTACATACAGACCCGTGATCTGGGTGACCTCGAACTCGACATCCTTGCCCTTGTGGTAGTGCTCCTTTTGAATGGAAAAGTTGTAGAAGCCGTCGGTCACATCTGGTGATTGCAGAATGCCCTCCTTGCTGGAATCCGCCTCCAAAATGGACTCGAACTGCAGGGATGCGGTGTCCGTGAGCCCGGCAGCATCTGCCGGCGCAAGCTTGTCCAGGTTCTGGTAGGTGTGCGAGAGTTCACTGCCCACAGCCGGCATATTCGCGTACTCCCGTTCCAAGGGACGCGACGGGCGTCGCATGCTACTGGGCCGTACTGCGGCCACCACCTCGATGGCGCGACCTGGTTGCGTCTGTTGGGAGGAGGAAGAGGAGTCAATGCTCTTTCCCGTCTCCTCTCCAAAGTCCGCCAGCTTGCTAAGCGTTCGCTGCAGGCCGTTGGCCGGTATAATCAGCGGATACTTGCGCACATGTCGTTTGGTGCTGTTCTTCACCTGCTTCTTGCCCTCGCGCGGCGGCAGGGGAATGGGATTGGGCGACTCCGGCTCAGGAAGTGGCTGTTGTGCTTGTTGCGGCTCCGACTGCTGAGGCGCTTCCGGAAACTTGTAGCTGCCGTGGGTCATGTAGCTGGGACTTTCGCAGGCCTCCAGCGAATTGGAGTTCTCGTCGTTGTGGCGACTCAAGGTGGCGGCCAGTTCCGCTTTGCGCACCCGCTGGGCGGCGCCTCGCGTGGGCAAGGTCATGGGCCGCTGCGACTGGTGCAGGCTCTGCAGGTCGAACTCGTCGGTGTCCAGGTGGCGGAGCAGCGTGGCTGCCGGACTGGGTCCGATGTCCAGCAGGGCCTTGCGCTCGATCAGGCTGTTGTAGGCCTCCAGTCCCTCCTTGCCTATCAGCGACTGCAACGGGGCGCCGGAGGAGAAATAAAGTGAAGGGAAATGAAATTGTACAAAATGAAAACGGCGGATGGGAAGGACGAAACCAATACGAAATAATCAGAGGCAGATAATAAATACAAAAGCAGTAACAGAGTTCCTTTCATCAGTCTCAAAAGCCGCACCCACCATTGAATTTCAGAATTAGGTTTCCTTTATTAAATCCCTTTAAATATGCACAACATTTCTTAGGTTTTTGATTACCAATTTTAACTCGTTTGTTTTTTGGTTCTTGGAATGCAAACTCTTCTCGATTTTCGCGACTTCAAATAGGTGTTGTTATCTTAGCTTGAATTTAGTTTACTTTGGATGTTAGTTCTTTAGTTTTTGGGGCTTGTTTCTTGTATAATACTTGAGTAAATTTTGGTTTTCATTTAGCTTTTTAATGTTCTCTGGGTTGAAACGCTTCGAACGTATAGTTTAGAATATCATTTTCCGTAATGCTTATACTTGTATACATAGAATTAGGTTTAGATTTAAGTAGGTGTATATATATAATCTGTATATCGTAATTTCAATTTGAGTTTATCCATAAATGCATAGAATGCGAAAATCTTTTAGTATAAGTATATTCTTCATAGTATAATATATATATTCTTAGTGAGGTTATCAAAAAATGTTTCGACACTTTGCAGACGTCGGCAATTCGATTTGGGTTAATTTTTAGTTTTAGCTTTTGTTTGGTTAAGTTTTTTGGGTTTTTTAATGTTAGGTTTTGGGTTTTTAGGTCTTAGGTTTACGTTTTTTAGGTTAGTAGGCAAATACTCTTCAATCTCAAATCTTATCAGATAATTAATAGGGTTCGGTTCGACACTCTAGCTGAAGTGAGAGCTTAAATGCTTATCTTGGTTTCGGTATCGTTTGGTTTCATGTTTCACTTTAGCTTCACCCTGGCCTCGGGTTCGATAAAAAATGCAAGCGCCCCAGGATATGGCAAAAAATCCATTTGCATATGTACGGGATTCTTGATCCGACGACGAATGTTGTCTTCTGATGTGTGTGGACAAGTTGTAGGGATTGTCAACAGTTGTGGGTGTGTGTCTGTGTCTCTGTATGTCCTTGTAGTTTCTTCAAAGGCTTTAGAATAACAAGATGGGTAACGCCGTTCTTCTTTTTGTACTAGGATTTGTCTGGCTCCAGAGCTGGATTCAGGCTTTCTTGAAGATTTAGTTTAAAAACAAGCTTACATTGTAGAGCTTTCATATGTCAATTCAAATGTATAGGCGCTTAGCATCTTGTTCTTGTACAGTCTTTAGTTTCCCCGTGTCTGTGTGTGACTTATAATTACCGCCATGGTAATGGCCAATAGGAAATACCCTGTCTAGTTGGAGTCCCCCCAATAAGTGTGTGGTGTTTGTGTTGACATACTGTTTTCGACAAGCTCCAAGTTCTTCTGGGTTTGTATTTCTGTATTAAAAAATTCTTGAACATTTTCTATTCCGTTTGTGGAAGCCATTATCTTTGTCATCTTTGTAATATTTCCTTTTAAAGTTTGTATTTGAATCTCTAGTTGTATATGGTTTGTAGGCTACTGAGTGGAGTGAGTATTTCCTGTTTGAGAGTTGCAGATAAAATTTCAGACATAGTTCCGCTTTAAGTTTCGATTAAAATTGGTATTGCAATTCAATAGTTCCCTAGGCAGATCCAAAAACGCGAAAGACGTGTTTAAACTAGTCTTTGAAAAACCATTCATTCTAGAGCTGAAAATAAATTGATTTACAGTGAATCGATTTTTTTCTAAAAAAATCTACAAATAAATCGACAATAATCGAACACGTAAGTAATATAAATTACATATGGATTTACGTCATTGATTTATAAATTGATGCTTTTTTATATTTGATCTATCGATATTTGTATTTAAATATCAGCTTTTTGGTTTTTATCACCGTTTATATGACATCGGAAATATGAATTAAGTTAATAACATTGATTTTTTAATAGGTAAGCCACTGAAATCCAGAATACCAAATTCCGGAATTTCGGGATTCCTAAAGGAGCACAAATTATAAGTAAAAAATTTTCAACTTTGTACTAAACTTTTTCACAGTGTACCGTATAAAACTTTTTCGATTAAATCGACTCTGAAAATGAATATCGATGTATCAATTTAATTTATCAATTTATCGGCCATAGAATCGATTTTATTTACAGCTCTAATTCCTATTATGTCAAGTTTAATCGAATTAAAAACAGAAACCCAATCAAAGAGAGTCACGATGATGATGAGAAGCTATGAGCTATTAAGTGGATGAATGGATTTTGGAAGCTATGCAGCCGATCATCTGCACATCATTATTATCTGTTCTGAGAGGTCTTCGGTGTTTTTCCTATAAGGCACACACTCTCATCTCGTTTCAAAAAATGCAAATCCAAAAAATATATATAATCTATTCGCTGTAAATACTTCTACAATTTACTCTTCGACGTCCAACAGACTCCTCCTCCCCTCTCTCTCTCTCTCTCTTTCTTTCTCTCAAACACACACAGACACTAGCTAGCACAAACACAGCCCCGCTGACCATGGTATTCCGGGTCCAATTCCTATCTTTCCGCCACACTCTTAGGGTCTTCCTGCCTTCCGATCATCCTCTAATCAGACATCACATTGCCAAACAGTAAATTGAGAACGTATTTCAGCATTTTCCTTAGTTATGGAGCCGGACTGGGCGGGATTCGCGGTGCTACGAACTCGCGCCGGAACTGAAACTCATCGCCACTCTCGGTGCTGGACGAGGAGGAGCTATCGCTGGACCTTCTGTTTGCCACAGCTCCTCCAGCCGCGCCGGCACTGATAATCACTGCCGTGGTTAGCTGTTGCTGATGGTGCTGGGGCTGCTGCTGGTGCTGCATCTGCCGCCAGTGCATCTCGTGCTGCTTCACCGCCGAGGCGTGTATTTTCTCCGGCCAGTGGAACTCCGTGGGGCGCTTTGGCTTTGCCATTTTGCCAGTCGGCGTCAGCAGGGAGCCCATGGAGAGCTGGCGCTGCTTAAGCTCCTCGGGCGAACTGCCCACAAAATTGGTGGACGTGGGACTCTTTCCCGTCAGCCGGCTGATGTCGAACTCGTGCAAGGCGGCTCCACCACTCATGGGCCGCTGCAAGGCCGTACCACCGCCCGGCCTGTAGGTGGCCTGCTGTACAGCCGACGAGGCTGCCGAAGATGAACCCGATCCGGAGCCGGGCATTTCGGCGCCGTTCAAGATGTAGCTCGTCTTCTGACTGGTGCTCAGATAACTAGCGTGCGCCACGTTGTAGTTGTTGCCCGGTCCGCGTCCCCCGAAGTCGTAGATCCGCTCGTCGTATTGGAACTGCTCGTAGCCACCGCCCGGCACGCCACCCCCACCGCGGTGGAAGCTGCGCCGCTGCCCGCCGAGATTGTAGTGCGGCGCCGACTTAATGCTCGAGTTGGAGCCATAGATCTGGCGAGGTGAAATGACGGCCTCGCGCTCGTCATGGCAGGCGGACTGCACCTGGCGGTTCAGTCCCGCTCGGCGGCGCCTGCCCAACGAGGCATTCGAACCGGCCGCCACCCTGGCTCGGATGTCGCACTCGGAGCGGGCCAGACTGGGCTTGACTGGCTCCTCGCCGCTGGAGGAGCTCGAGTCCAGGGTCATTGGATTGTAGCTCAGTCGCCGCAGGGTTCGCGCTCGAATGGAACGCGGCTTATAGGAGGCGGAGCGCCGTGGCAGAGGCGCCTGATGCTCCAGCCGCACCTGCCGCTGGATCACACCGCGCTCTCGCTGTGGCTCCGAGAGAACCGGCGAGATGGGGTGGAAGCTCTCGTTGAAGGAGGTCGAGCGTTGGCGGTATCCCTTGGATCCCATGTACACCGAGCCGCTGCTGACATTCAATCCCGACTTGATGGGCGAAGCGCTGGCCAGCATCTGCTTGGTGGCTCCGTTTCCGAATCTCTCGTACGCCAACTCATCCTTGAGACTGGTATAGCCGCCCGTCATGACCACGGGCGGGGCGCTGAACAGGGCCTCGCCCTTGAGGGGAAAGTGGAAGCTCTCCTGGGGACTGTAGCTGGACTTTTGGCTGCTGCGGCGCGACAGCGAGATGTTGGTATCCCGGGAGGCGAATCCCGTGTCCGGGGTGCTTGAGCGCTTGTCCTCCATGGGCTTGGGATCCGCAGGAGCGGCGGCGCTCAGCTGCGCCTGGTTGTGCATGTACTGCAGGTGCTTGTCCAGGTGACTGGTGGCCGCATTGAAGTCAAACATGGTCTGGACCCCGTTGCTGTAGCTGTAAACGGCCGACTTGAGGCTGCCCGTGGCACTGCTTATGCCGTCGTCCAGGCTTACTAGCTGCGGCAGCTGGTCGTTGAGGATCGTGTCGTTGGAGTCACTCTTGTCTAGCTCCGTGTAGGTGTGCATAAAGTCCAGATTGAGCGCCTTAAGGGTGTTTTCAATGTCCATGATGTTGTCGTCGATGCTCTTTTGCGGGTGCTCCTCCTCCGCGGCCCGCTCGCGTTCCAGGTTCAGGGGTCTGCTGAGGATCTCGCGCGACTTCTGGAACAGGAAGTCGGAGCTCTCCTTGTCGAAAATGGGCACACGCAGGTCCGTGCTGTTCTTGAGCTCGCTCAGCGAGCGGAAACGCTGCACGATCCATCGATCGGATGAAGGTGGCAAGCGAGAAAAATAACCGAAAAAACGGAAAACGGAAACGCCAAACGCAAACACAAAACGGGGGAAATGAGGGGGCAACGATGTACGAACGAACAAGTAGGAGAAAGAGCAGAGTGTAGACAAAACTCGAGGATTAGAATCTGTCACGGCCAAGAATCGATGACCTAGCGCTACGGGGAAGCCAAGTGATCTACCCAATGGAGTTGCTGCTCACCTGTATGTCGGGAATGCTCTGCAGCTCCTCAGTGAAGTTTTTCTTTTTGGAAAAGGGCGAGGCGGTTCCGTGGGTGGGTGTGTGGGCCGATCCGCTGGCACCGCCGCCTCCCATGGCTCCCGCCTTGTCCCCCCCGCTGCTGTTGCTCAAATGCGGAAACCTGAAGCTGAACTTGCGCTTGGGACTGTGGATGGCGGGCGTCTGGTCAGAGACCAGGTCAATCATCGACCTAAAATGCGAAGGAAATCGGAGTCAACCATGTGTACTCGATACAGGGAGGAGGCACTAGCTCACCTGGCGCTTATCTCGTTGGCAATCTCGATGGCGTGATTGAGAATCTTCTCATCCTTGACCGAAATGGGCTTCACGGTGCCCGAGGTTTTCTTCTTCGAGAGCGTCGGCAATAGTCCGTGGCCGTGCTTGCTGTTGCCATTGGTGTCGCCGCTCTTCTGGCCCAGCTTGGCCGACATTTCCGCAAACTCGTTCTTGCTGTTCACATGGTCGAACCCCGGCGACTTCGGCTGGCTTCCCGAGGCCCCGCTGATCGACCCGAACATGGAGTTTATCTCGTCCAGCAGCGACGGCCCAAAGTCCAGCTTGTCGGCCGCCATCTCATCATCCGATATTTCGTGGTACTCGTGCGGATCATCCGCCACACTCCGAGAGGCAGGGCGCCACCCTGCCTCGCTCGAGTGCAGGCTCTTGCCATCCCCCCCGTAGTTGTTGTTATGCAGGGCAAACTCCAGCTGCTCATCCTCCCCGCGGTTGAGGAAGAACGGATTGGTGGAGCTCCCTGTGGCGAAGTCGAAGGAGCTCTGGCCGTTGGTGGCTATCAGCTTGGGTGTGTGCTCAGCGGATGGAATGAAGGTGGGGTTCATGGAGGTGCCCATGGCGCCGCCGCCGCCCTCTGGGAAGTAGCCACTGGCCGTTTGCAACGAATCCGGACTCGTGGGTGTCGGGGGGAGCAGAAGTGGCGTCTGCTCAATGTCCTCGGAGGGCTTGTAGGGCGTCACGATCTGCTTGGGCACGTGATTGTACTAGAGGGGAAGTAGATTGTCAATTAGCAGGGAAATGTGATGCTCTCTGGACCGGGGACCGGGTACTCTTACATTCTGGGAGCTGCCGAGGAAGGCGATGTCGCCAAATGTAGCGCCGTCTATGCCCACGTGGCCGGTGTGCTTGAAGTCGTTCTGCGGCTTCGAAATCATCTCCGTGCGCAGCTTGCGCTTGCTACTCCGGTGGTCACTCGCCCGGCTAAACGAGTCCCGGCTGGAACTGGGCAAGCCTTCGAGGAAGGCCACCGTGTTGGAGGGGTTGAAGTAGCCCGTCTTTCCAGTGCTGAGCACTCCTTTCCAGAAGGGCGTGCCCGTGTTGCGGTCCAGGACACTGATAATGTCCCCCTGGCGGTACAGCAGGTGGTCTTTCTTGGGCTCCGCACAGTTGACCACCGCCTTGAGCTGCTCCGGCTTCATGTCGGGCAGCTGGTCATAGATCTCACCGAAGCGCGGCCGCTTGGCGGCATCGTCCTGCCAGCACTTCATCATCAGGGTGTAGTATTCGCTGGGGCAGCAGTCGGGCTGCTCCAGACGCTGGTAATTGGGCGAGTCGATGGCCTCGAGTATCTGGAGGCCGGTGAGCGCGGCCCAGGGCTGGAAGCCGTAGGAGAACATCTCCCACAGGCAAACGCCGTAAGCCCACACATCGGAGGCGTTGGTGAAGCGCAGGTAGTTGATGCACTCGGGCGCACACCACGCGATCGGCAGCTTAAGGTTCACATTGAAGTTGGTCTTGTAGTAGTCCTTGCCCACGCCCAGGGCCCGCGAGAGGCCAAAGTCCGAGATCTTGACCTTGTCCTTGCTGAACACGAGGATGTTCCGTGCCGCCAAGTCGCGATGGATCAGGCGCTTCTGCTCCAGATACCGCATTCCATTGCAGATCTGCAGGGCGAACTCACAGAGGGTGGGTATGGTGAGGAAACTGACCCGCAGCCCGGAGTCCTTGAGGCACTCAAGCAGTGAGCGCAGGTGGGCCAGCTCGGTGACCAGCATAAGCGAGTCCGTGGCCAGGACGACACCGTACAGCCGCACGATGTTCTCGTGCTCGATGGAATGCATAATGGCCGCTTCCTTCAGGAACTCCATGGGATTCGACTGCATGCGCTCGCGGCACAGGCACTTGATGGCCACTTGGATCTACCGAAAAAAAAGGGCGATCAGTGGGCTTCCGTGAGGGAAATGCTCTGGGTCATCAACTACGGACTCACCCTCTCGCTGCCATTGGTCCAGACGCCCTGCTGGACGATGCCGAACTCGCCGGTGCCCAGCTGCTTGTTCACGCTGATCGAGTCCGCCGGAATGATGTGCTTGTTGTTGGGCACCTTGCCCGGCGAACTGGCCCCGTTCTTGACGGCCAGCGATGTGCCTGCGGCGCCACCACTGCCATCGGCGGCCACTTGAGTCCCGCTACCGGGAGCTTCCTCCCGCTTTACCATCGTGCCGGGCGCCTGCAGCAGACGCTTGATCTTGCTGAGGTAGCTGTGGGGGAAGTGCTTCTCGTAGAACTTGCGCAACCGCCGGATTTCCGGCCGCGACAGCCCGATGAAGCGCAAATCCTCGTCCGCCGCATACTTGAACTGCGCTGCGTTCGTTATTTTCAATTCGTTTCTGCGTGGGGAAAATTGAAAAAAAAAAAGTGGAAAAGTAGAGAGGAGCGGAGAGTGGCGGGTGGTTTCCGCTTTTTAGGTCACTCACTTGACGGCATTGTAGTACTGCTGCAGCTCGGACTCCGTGAGGAATTCGTATAAATCAATTTGTGGATACTCTGCAAGCAAGGAGAGGTGCATATATGTATATAAATAAACACTTTAAGTATACTATATAAAAGCGAGACCACACAAAAAACACAAAAGTCCCGGGGCCCTTATCTTTGATGTTCTTTCTGGCGTCTGTGGCTGTGGGATGTGGGAAGGGGCATCTCAATGGGAGTGTGGGAAAGGGGGAATACCCTAGGCAATAAATAACTTCTTTAACGATCGATCCGCCAACGCAGGCAGACATCTCTGGCGGAGATTCTTTCGATCTTTTTATTTTCCAAAATTTTAAGAAAATAAAATAAGACACACTCGCACACATGTGTACACCTCCTGCATACCTAAAAGTTGCCGTCCCACACAAACACACACACGCGCACGCAGGAGTACGTGAGCACATTGACACAGAACTCGGGGTTGTTGTTTTTGTTGTTTCTGCTGCTGCACCCGCATTTGTCATCCATTGTTTGTCCTCTTCGCTCCGCTTCGGAGTTGACACAGGGTACGGGCACGGGAACGGGGACATGCACACACAGATTGCGGAGCTGATAGTGGCCCCGGGGTTTTGCATTTTGAGTCACCAATGCCGGATGCAAAATATCGCCTGGAATTTTCCGGCTCCGCCCCGGTCGGTGCATTGACGGCACTTTCCCGCAGGACTACGCTTGTCCTTGAATATGCAAAGTAAAATCGATCGGCCAATACATACACTCAACACACACACCAGCGCGCACGCACTGCACAGGAAAACAGCGAAAACTACGTAGCAGGAAAAGCCATTCTTAGCACGGTTTTCACTGGTTTTCCAACCGACACCGGTTAGTTCACTCACGGCGCAGTCTAATTAGACAAATTTCCGCCTATCAAGTGCATTTTTTCTGTCAAACTTACCCATTTTACTCTCGCCTGTGCGGTTGCATTGTATTTTGTTTTTATTTCGTTTGGCTTTGGCATCGATGACAAATTTTCGATTGTTCGGCACAATCGAGTGTTCGGCACAATCGAGTGTTCTGCACAATCGATTGTTTTCATGTAATCGAAGCCCCCTATTCAAAATAATTTTATGCAAAGTGTATGATAAAAAAATTTCTTTTTTAACTTTGTTTCTCCATATTTTTATACCCTTGCAGGGTATTATAATTTCAGTCAGAAGTTTGCAACGCAGTGA
>JAEIIJ010013226.1:0-11258 GCA_018904815.1 Drosophila ogumai | reverse complement strand
TAATATAAACTTTGCATTATTTAAAACATATTTTTTAATATATTTTTCTGTAAATGTTAATGTACTGCTTGTTTTTGTATAGTTAAAAAAATATGATGCTTAAAAAATAAATAAAAAGAATATAGAAATAACTTGAAAATGTAATTCTTTATTCTAAAACCTCTAAATTCCCCGATAACCCAATAAATTTCATAGCAATTTCCCCATATAAAAGGGTATTTTGTTAAACCTAACTGAAAAAAAAAACATACATATAAACAATATCCTGGTCAAGCCCAGAATGCTGGTTGGTATGTGCATGGGTATTAGTTTTTGATAAAATTAAACTTCATTGTTGAAAATCACAGCAAAATGGCGATAGAGATAATAAAAACAAAAGGCATACATACACAGGAAAAGGGTTGGAAGACCAACTTGTGTGTGTGTGTGCTTTGCTCTTGCGGTCTAGAGCATTTAAATATTTAAAAATATTTATTGCTGAAAAATGTTGAAATATTTATAGGCTAAGCTATGCACAAGATGTTCCCGAACGACTAAACAACGCAAAGTGGACATAAAAGGACCATTTTGTCTATCCATTTGGTATTTGTTAAAACAAAGCCCTGAGGGGTAAAACACAGACAGGCACAAACTATATATGTATGCACTCACTTGCATTGGGTTCTCGGGTGTTTGTTTTATTTTTCCAAATATTTTTCTGTTTTTTTTTTTTGTTACTTTGAGGTGGGGTGACAGGTAGTCAGCAGGAGCAGGAGCAGCAGGATATAGCATATGCGTAGAAAGAGGAATTTTAAATATGCAGATCAGGCAGAAAGGTTTTTGGAACGACAGCCGGGCCACAAAAGGTTAAGACAAACAGCTCTCTGGCTCAGGACCATATCCTGGGGGAGGAATGTCCTGCTAATGCCCTCCGATTGTCTCTCTAAGCCCAGCACAGACATAAATACTAACTAGCGCCCCGAGGCCCCCCCCGACACAGTCGGCAGTCGGCTAGGACAACAGAGAAATTTGCACATTATTAGCATTAGGGTAAATTTTATTTTTATTTTCAGTTTCGGTATTCCCAGTTTATTTTATTCCGTTTATTCTGTTTATTTGATTTTCATTCGTATTCCTTCTGGCCGGCAATTGGCATTGTCGGGTCTGCATTTGCATTGAGTTGGGTGCAAATCCGTAACAAATCTTTGAAATTGTTTTACTGACTTCCCTTCCTCCTTTCCCCCCCCTCCCCACTAACATGAATTGAAATTCATTTGATGGGCAAAATCTTTTACTGATTTTTATGCATATGCAGGCGTGTTTCCCAGTGTGTGTTTGGCTAAAAAGGAATTTCCTTTTCAGTTCAAATTGAATTAAATGTTGCCAAGGGGAAAACGGACATCGGGTCAGAGATATTTCTAAAGAAGAGCTTGGAAAACTTTCCTCAATTGCTGGCAATTTCGAATTAAATTGCAACACAAACTAATAAATAGTAAACGAAATATTCGATAAATGTTCTTTTTAGTCGATTATGGTATTTGGTTACAAGTTTAATTGAGTCTTTAGGGGGAAACACTCTTGTCTTTAAATGTTTCTTCAATAATAATAGTTTTAGCTTTAAATTTAATTTGTCTTTCTGTGGTTTTTTAGATTGTTTCATGGGCAATTTTACAAAATATTTTAGATTTATGAGAGTTTATATTAGTCATAATATATGTAATTATTAATTAGCTTACAAAATTCATAGAAGTTCAAATAAAAATTTAAACCTAAATTCATAGAAAATCAGGCCTGAAGGAATTGGAAAATAATTAGTTATTTTAAAGGAAATTTTGTGCCTGATTTTTTAGGAATATTATTTATTTTTATCAACTTTATTTTGAATTTCCCCACTCAACCTTTTTGATCTTTAGACATTCCACTTGGGGACAAAAAATCAAGTGACTCGACAATCTGCCAAGGTCCTTGGATAAGTGGCAAACAATCATTGTTATTCCCATTGAGTTCGTTCTTAAGAAAAACCCAGGCCACACACGAAATGCAATGCAAATATAAATTCCCAATCGAATCTGTCCCAAAGGGTCACATAATCAAGCCTTTGAATTGAATGAACCCCATATATACACAATATATACATTTGATCCAAGTAGTTCATGTATTATTTGCAGATATACATATATAGAGTACATGGTGGCTGGCTTTATATAAATACGCACGAAATGTTCCGCCCACATCCATTTCGAATTACAGAGAGACGCCGGCTGAGGCTGACCCAAAGCCAATTGCCTTTTGCACTGACTAAGATTTATTTGCATTTCCGTCTGAATGCATTTCTGTTTTATTTCTAAAGAGCTAGGAACTTGGCTATTGCTTTTTGCAGACACGCACAGGACCGGCACGACCACGACTGCCCACACACTCACACGCACACACACACTTGCTGGAAGGAGAAACATGTTTCGCTTTTTGGCAACAAACTAGTCCTGCGTAGTCCTTTCCCCCATTCATTCTATAGTCGCATTACTTATAATGCAGCATTTTCTATTTGATTTCTTTCTTTCCCATTAACAAACTCAATTTGCGAGCCATTTTCTGGCCGGCGTCAAGGATAATGGTTCAGGGATAACGCTTTATCGGTCTTTGTCTTAAGGGGCTTCTGACCAATGCAACACGTTCCACCTGATGCTGCACTTGGAAAAATTAGGGAGTTAAAAATATCATGAATATATGTATATGTTTTTTACCTTCTATAAGTATTTTATTTGTTTTATTATTTATTACGAATTTTTATTTGATATCTTTTCTTACGAAATATTTTTAAAAATTATAAAAATTGGTGTTTATTGCCTTAAAAATTAAATAAATATCTTATTTTTCCAAATTGTTTCATAAATGTATTTAATTTTTTATATTCCAGACTATTAGAGCTGCTCAGAAAATTTTCTAGGATTTTTAAATTCCTGAAAAAATTGTCTAAAAACAGACAATACAATTTTTAAGACCCCCAATTGTTACAATATTTTGAGGCAAATCAAAATTTTTGACACCTCTAAAAGGGATTTAAAAACCCAAAATAATTTCTTATACCTCCCCCGTATAAAATTATTATTACTGATATTTAAATAAAACTAATATTTTCAGTGCTATGGAATTTGGATGCCCTGCACTAACAATGTTCTATCTGGCTGGCAGGAAGAAGCTGGATCCTGTCCCTAGTCCTGTGTCCTATGCAGAGCAGCAATTTAAAAATCGCTTACGGGCACGCCACTGCCATAAAATCAGGCATCGTCATCATCATAATCATCATCATCATCCCGGCATCGTCATCATCTTCATGAGGTGCACGGATCCTGACGTTCGCTTCGTGCCTTTTCCTGCGTTTCGTTTGCTTTTGTTTTTTTGTTGCCAGGACACTCTAGTGCTATGTTTTTTTTTTCTCCCTTTGCAGTTCTTTGTTGCAAAATGTTGAGAACGTGACAGATTTGTTATAATTAACATGATTGACGAGCTTGCGACGCCCAGACGATGTCCAAAAAAAAAAACCCAATGCAAACCCTATATTTTTTCTACTATTTTTTGGTCCAAAGATTTCGAAAGATAGGTGCAAAAATTAATGGTATACGTGTAATAGGTAGAGTTAAGTTTGTCAGTTTGCATTTTTGGAAGTTCCGCTCGGCAGAGTGCATAAATTTCAGTGTTAACAAACATTTGCAGCGCATACGCTTCGATTGAAATCTAAATTGCATTGCATGCCCCTCATTCCGCCACACTCACACACACATACAACACAGTTTAGGGCTACAAATTCAACTGTAAAAATTGCTGCAGTTAAATACTGCACTTGATAACAACTACAAATGCCCGACGTGTTAGACGCCGAAGCTAACAAGCAGCGCAGCCATCGTGGAAAGCGGCGAAAGCGGAGGAAATCGAGCTGCGGGGAAAAGCGATGGTGAACAAAAACAAACAGGATATGGGCGGTCTGCGATATGTGCGTGTGGGTGTGCGTTTTGTGTCTGTGTGTGTTCGGGACATACATTACATTACACTGCAGTTTTTGCAACAGTAAAAGGGGACTACTGCCATCGGCAACAGCACAAGGAATCGCCTTGGCAGTGCCAAATGCAGTGGTAGTTGTAGCAGAACTGCAGCAGAAACAGCAACCGGGCGGAATATAGATATTATTTACAAATAATCCGGTTGGGAAATGCTCTTTAAATTAATTTTAATTTTAAGAGAAATGGATATAGAAAAGGCAATAAAAGAATTACTATTCAAAAGGACTTAAAAACCATTTTAATTACCAAATATTTGGGATACCAAATGCATTAAAGAAGGGATGAAAGCCTTGCTGAGAAGATTTGATAGAAAGTACGTCTCGAAAGGTGATTTATTTAAATATTTTTTACTTCTTATATATTTATTTACTTAGTAAATCAAAACGTAAACTTATCAGAGATATAAAAAAGGAATAACTCTCGATTGCTCAAAAACGAATCGTTTGCGAGCCTTTACTGATATCTTTTTATTATAATTTTTTCAAAGCTATCGAGAACTGTTTTCAAAATTGATTGAAAATTATTAGATTGTAAAATTATAATAATATATTATTTTTCGCTCTTTTCTTGATCACTAAATGCTCTTTCTGAGTCCCTATGCGAGATTCTGTCATCTCTCGCAGATTTATATCGTTCTTAGTTTATAGTTCTTTATGGTATCGTCTTTGGTTCCACTAAATAAATAAGCTTTTTAAATATTAGTAAAAAATTAAATTTAAATTCTTTCTCCGTTCCCTAATTTAGTTACTTCTCCCAAAAATGGCTACAGGAAGAGTATTATTGCAATTGCCAGCGACTCATTGGCCAACTTCAAGCCAAGAGAGCTGCTGCTCCGTTCACCCCTTTACCAATGCTCCCTCATAGCGTTTTATTCAAAAGGATATTGCCAGGACTGCCAATTGGCTGCCGCAGTCGACGCCGCTGCCCTTAACTACAATTCCCAATGTAGTTGGTGTTGCTGCTGCTGCTGCTGCTGTCATTTACAAGTGCAGCGGCAACAACAACCGCAGGCATCGTGAAAGAGCATTGTAACCGCAAAACGGAGATCAGAATTGCATATGCAAAAATGTAACTGAAATTCGCAAAATGCCATTCGAACGGGGCCCAGCAACGAAGAGTCAGCACCAGGATCCGGACCGAGGACCAACTGGCCAACTCAGGACCGTAACGAGCCGGAGTTCCAGTTGCAGAGCCGGAGAGCCGGAGAGAAGAGCCTGTGCATTGTGATGGGGGCATCCTGGCAATGGTATCCTGGGCCATGCCAACGGCCAATCGAATAAAAAGTGCATGAAATATGTTTACTGTTATGTGTTCGCGTTTATGTTCCTGCAATGCTCTGTTTTTTTTTTGTATATTTTGAGGTGGTTACACTTGATAAAAATATACGTCGGACTAAAATTAAGCTGATTTATTACTTCAAATAAAAACTTATTAGATAAATAAAAAGTTTAAGCGAAATTGTTAAATATCTTTCGGAAACTTTAGATTTTAGACCTAATTAAACTATAATTTTAAGTCAAGATATAAGGTATACACTAGAGCTTTAAAAACTCCTTGAATTTCGCTATAAAATGTTTAAGCTACCAATAAAAATATATTTGTTATTTTACGAAATTGTTTGACATAGAAAACCTTATTAGGGGTTTTTACAACTCTGTTTTTATTATGCACTTTTTTAAAAATTAATTGCCAAAGTTGATAATAACAATAAATTTCTTAAATTAAATTATTTAAAAATTCTAAGACAATTTTGCAGTGTATTGCATAATTTTAAACACCATCTCAATGGATATTAAGCCCTCGGCCATTTCTTGCTCTCTTTTACTTATAAGAAAAAATCCCAAAATTCTGATTCTTCAACATAATTGCTTAATAAAACGGCACAGAACGCATTACTATAAGTTTTTCCCAGTGCATTGAGGGCCTCAGCACGGAGATGCTTTAGCTTTTCCTGTCCTCCTCCCCAGAAGGTCAATAAAAGGTCATTGAGAAGGTTATAACAGTCGGCATGTGTGTGTATGTGCGTGGGCGTGCAGGAGATTGAGAGTGTGTGTGGGTGTGGGTGTGGCTGCTGGTGTGCGAGAGCTCGCTCATGTGTGAGCGGGCAGTAGAGTGACTGTGTGTAGGCACAACCTGGCCAAAAGTCAATAGGTAATCCAAATTTGTTGATGCTTTTTTTTGGCAAACGTAGGAATAACTGCTGCTGGCTTTCCTCTTGCCAAAATACCGAAAAGTTAACAGATTAGAATGTAGTGTGAAATGTAGAGTGAAAAGAGAAAGGAGCAAACCGACTTCCTTCCGTCCATTTAAATTCATACTTTTCGACATGAAGCCCCGGCAAAAGAAAAGTTGAGGGAAAACTTTATCTACGAGTAACAATTCGCCTTTTTTCACCTACTAATTGCCCGTCGCCGACTGGAGAGTTCATTAGTGCAATTATCTATCTGGGGGCCACAGCTCACAGCTCTGTGTCTGCTATCAAATGGCCGGCACTCATAAAAGCTGAAGAAATCCTCTTACCGAGAAATAGAATTTCTAAACTTTTACATTTTCGGAATTTCCACCGCCGAGCGTATCGTATAAATCAGCTTAGAAAACTTTCATCGTATATCAACACACTAATTATGGTAATTTTATAATTTTCTAAAAATCCCCACACACCCAAAAACAGACCCAAAAAAAATACAGAAAATAGAAAGAAAAGCGAGAGGAAGCAGAAGGCGAAACCGCAAGCTGAAACTTGGATCCCTGGAGGCGTTTACTGTTGATGTTTAATAAGCCAAGGCTCCCACACAAACAGGATCCGCACAGTCCATAGTCCATACTCCGGCCCACCACACCCTAGTATTTTTAGCCCGAGGAGCCTAAGACCGAGACTGGGCTGCAGGAAAACAAGTTCTTTTCATGAAATTTGAACATAAATTCCAATGAACGAAACAAAACCAAAGTGCAAAGCTGCCCACACACACACATATTCTATATACACTGCCAGCCCACACGCCCTTTTCCCTGCCAGGAGTTTCCTCTTCTAGTTTTCTGTTTGGCATTGCCCCTCGCATGCAGTTTAGTGTTACTAGGCCCCCGGGGGCGAGTCCTGTGTGGGGTTGGACCAGATCCTGCCAGGACGATGGTCGGCAGTGGGCCATGCCCAGGCTGAGAAAACTGCCCAGTCTCAGTCTCAGTCGCTCAGTGGCAGTAAGAAAACGCCATTTCCCCCAAGCCGCCAGAAGCGGCGAACTATAAAATAAAGTAAATGAGTCGGTCTTTTGATGGATTAAAAGATACCCTATAAAGAATAGGGATAAAATTTGATTATGAGTGAGTGAAAAGGTTAAAAGAAGGTTTATATTTCGGTAAAAAATATTGTGAAATGAAATAAAATATATTTGTTTTTGTATACCTACTACTTATTCAATATTTTAATAAATTTAATTTAATTTATTCTTATCCCTAATATTATTCTACATTAATAAAAAAATTTATACTTTATTCATTGAATAAAAATATAAAAATATTCTTACTTAGCCCCCAAAAAACAACAAAAATCAAAACTTCTTTCGAAACAAATTTAATATAAAATTAACACAAAATCCAGCTAATCCACCTTGAAGGCTAATAAACACGCGGTATAAATAGAAAACGAATACCGAGTCTTGGGCGTGGGGCCCATAAAGTTTTCCAGGGGATACCTCGTGGTTTGGGGTGTTCGGGGACAGGACATGGGGAGGACGACGACCACTGGCAAATCAACTTTGCAACTTGAGACTGTTGCAGTCTATTAAAATTACGCCGCCGGGCAAGTGGGCAAGTCCTATGTGTATGTGTGTATGAGGGGGCGGCAAAAGGGGGCGTGTCAAGCGCAAGCACAGAAATGGGCGCTAAATTAAAGGCAACTGCAACGGCAACGTTGGTAGTAGCTACCACTGCTACTGGTGGCGCTCCTCTGCCTGCTTCTTTATCATCTCATTGCCCTTCCCATTGCCACAACGCTTTCCTTATGATACTATATCTTCTTCGTGTTCTTCTTGTGCTTCTTCTGGTTGTAGTCCTGCTCCTTCTACGGCTCCTTGCTGCGCCTCATGCAGAGCTATGTTTCCGGCCGCCGCTGGCAGTTAGCAAACGTTCCAAGTCCCAGCCAACTTTCGTAATTAGAGATGGGTAATGGGAAATCTACTTTACAGGGCTGCATTTTTGCTAGATGGCATAGTGACGAGGGTTTTATTTAATAAAATAAATAAATTCTTAAATATTTGTTTAATTTTTTAAATATTTATGTAAATATTTTAGCTAATGTAATATATAATTGTATTTAATTACACTCAATTTCTGCTGAAGACTTTCTGGCTTCGCTACATTTATTTATGCTCTGTCACTTTCTTTTCCACGCTTTGTCTGCAATGTGCAAGCAAAGCGAAAGATAAAATGTTATCTAAAAAGCATGTAATATTTAATAGGATTTAATTAGTCAATTTCTGCTGAAGACTTCCTTGCTTTAAGGAAAAATATTTGCTACATTTATGTAAGCTCTCCCGCTATCTGTTCTACGCTTTGTCTGCAATGTATAAGCAAAGCGAGCGAGCGTTTCTTTTAGAGCTGAGAGACCGCTCTTTTTATCTTCATGATCTTAAAAGCCAAGTGATCATTCGGGTCTATTATATAAACTCTTACAAAGGCAATGTTTGTAATAATACAAAAAATGTATTAATAATAATAATAAATATTTAAAAATATTTAAAAATTAGCTCAATGCATTGGTATCCCCTATAAAAGTCACGCAACCATCGCTGATCACATTTCCTGGTCCCCATGCCACATGTCTCCCTGCCAGCACTCTCGGTTCCGCTTGGGCTGGCCTTTGCTTGCTGGTGGCGGCTTCTGTTTCGCTTATTTTCGGGCGAGATGGTTGGCCATAGATGGAAGATGTGAGAATGGGGGCCGATGTCTTGCATCGTAAATTTAAAGACTATGCAGCTACTTGAAACTTTTGCTGCAAGGCGTTGCCATGTAGTTTATGGCTGGACCTAACTGGTTGCTGTTGATATTGCCGCTGATGTTGTAGGTGGGCCGTCATTTTCATATCTTATGGCGGTAGTTACAATACAAAAACTACCGAAAGGGGGCGGCTGTTTGCGGCCACTTTTGCATATTTCCATGCAGAGCCACTGATTGAGCAATTTCTGATGATGACGATAATGATGTTACCCCCACTTGGGCATTTCTCCTGGGATATGCAACGTTATTACTATTATTGAAAGGCATCAAAAGCGAGGCGGAGCCAGGACTTTAGTTTCCTTGTTTTTTCGGGGCAAAATCATCAATATCTCATCTACCATATCTCATCGCGGGGGCTGCATTGTTCAAACATAAAATTGATATTTTTATGACGCTCTTTCTGTATCTCGACCACCCCTTTTGGCTTAATGAGCGGCAGTTGCCCTGTTTGTAGTGCCCGTAAAGTATGGCCAAGATTGTTTTCTCAAAAAAGAGGAAAACAAAATGAAAAAACAGACAAGAAAAACTATGGAAATATTTGCCTTGATTGCAGTGGCTGTTCAGGAAGTAAGGTAAAACAAGAGATGCGCCATTGCTTCATTATAAGTTTATCGAGGAGGCAAAGAGGAGGGAAAAAGATAAAAAAAACTACTGCCGAACTGATAAAGAAGAACTTTCTTCGATTGGAATTTACAGCGGGCTTAAAAGTCTGGAAAATTAACACAAATGTTAATTATGGCAAACAATAAAAGGGGATTGTTTAATGAGGTATTTCAGAAAGGCCTAAGTTTTAAAGTGAGAACTAAATATAAGCAGAAATATTTTAGAATTATTTTTTAAATATTTTTAATAATCAAGAATATGTATTTCATATATAGTTTAAAATAATAAGAGATTATCTTTTACCTTCATTTAATTTTTATTCAATAATTTGAGATCCCCTGAATTTTGTGTCTCCCTTTAACAATACCAAGAATTTCTTTTTATAATCAAAAATCTAATGTTTTCTTTTGAATAATGAGATATTATCTACCGCCTTTAATTAAATATATTTTAATTATTTTAAGAACCCCTGAAATTTGTGCTTTATGCCTGACTCATCTCCCTTTAAGAATACCAAACATTTCCTTAATTGTCCCACCAGCTCACGTATTTCCCTTACCCAAACCCCGACTCCATTTTCTGCCTCGGCAGACAAAGAGAACGTGGCAAATTATTTTCACACCCTAATTAACGAGACCCGCCTCCCCTTTGGAACCCCAATCCCACGTTGATGGAGTGACACATGGCGTTGGCTGTCGCCTGTTTACTTCGCCGGTTGTCGTGCACAAAACTTTGACAAACAAAATTAATAAGTTTCATTTATATTTTTTGCAGCTGAGACCGGCAAGTTGATCAAGTTGATGTTTTTACCTGGGCCCACTAATTTGAGGCCTGACTGAGTGACTGCCTGATATATATGCTAATTTGGCGACTTGATAACTTGCCGCTTAATTAATATGCATGCAGAAAGTTGGAGGAATGCCATAATGAGGCGAAATAGATCTTTAATGCAATTGCCGGGGCCAAAAGTTGTTCCATCTCCTACGCGGTAGTTCTGTTTGATTTTTAATGAATACTTGAGGCAAGTTGATGTGACTCGTAGTAGGATCTTCTGAGCCCACAAAAGTTAAATGTACTTAAACTTATTTGTTGTCGACTTTCCTGCGGTCTCTGGGGAGCCAAATGATTTGTATGACCAACTTTTCGGTTGCCTGCCTGATTGCTTGGCCGGGTGCTTAATAAGTTTGTCAGTTGGCTTTGGAGGGGGGACCTCGTATAAGTGTATTTAGTTTGCATATCTGTTTGTCTTTGCCAAGTATAAATCTAGTTTTAATTGACTTGATCAAACGGAGGCTAAACTCTCAAGTCACTAAGAAGAGTAAATAAAGTGTTTAGACCCGGCTAACAAATCAATTAGTTCGCTTTAACCCTTTTCAAGGGGAGTGGAATGGATTTTATAATAAAAAATTAATAATAATGAATAAAGTAATTATTTGGAATATCTTTTTTATATAAAGTTCATTAAACTAAATAATCAAATATTATGTAAATATTTTCCCTACTTACTAAAGTGTCTGGAAAAATATTTAAAGATACATTTTTTGGTAGAACATTAGTTTCTTATCCTCCTTAAATTTGTTTTAATCTGTAAAAGAACTGCTGTTAATTGTTGGTACAAAAATTTTA
>JAEIIJ010013223.1:0-10595 GCA_018904815.1 Drosophila ogumai | reverse complement strand
AAAAACGTTTTGAAGTTGTTCCTCTGTCGCACTGCTATTTCAGTGAACACAGCTGTATGTTTTGTTTAATTTTCTTGATTTAAAACCCATAAATTCATTAAATCCTGCATTTTAGGAATGTTTTATGCTTGGCCTAGTTCAGCTAAGCTTCATTCTTTGGTTGCTCTTTTAATTTCGTGAGAATTTGTGCAAATATTTCAATGAATTTCGAATGCAGCATTTGAAAAAGCCTGCGTGCGTGTGTGTGTGTGTGTATGTGCGTAATGAAAAGGACATGACAATGAATTAACACCCAACAGATGGTGGAGGCAAATGGCGAACGAATCGAAACGGAATGGAATGGAGATGGAAAACGGAAGTGTGCAGAACACAAGCAGAACGAAACGGAAGCTATCATCATCATGGCTTTACCATGACCAGTTGGTGGCTAAAACTCTGGACTATGTCTGTCTCCGCTAGCTTTCAATGGGAGGAACGTGTGTGTGGGTTTTTACACTGGGAGAAAATTAAATAATATTTCGTAACCATTTTTAAACATTTTAAAGAAGTAGAACTAATATTTCACTTAAACTTTAGTAACAGAATGAATAAGAATTATAAATATTTTACAGGAGGATTTACTATTTTAATTATTATTTTTGTAGAAAAATGCATTTCCCACAGTTGGTGTTTGATTGCTTCTCCCAATTCAAGTTAATTAAAACAATAGCACTGGCTAATTTCTTTCAGTGCATTAACGTTTGTGTCGTGGCATGCAAGGACTATTCCGAGCGCATTTAAGGGGCGAATTTTTGTCGAAATAAAACCATAAGATGCTTGAAATGCCAAGCGAAAAATAGTTTTGACTGCTGGCTGTTTTTCACATGGGCTATGGTGGGGGGGTTTTCCAGAGGAAAAGCGGCTGTTGCTGTCTGCAGCGTCAGCTATTCCTCTCCCTCTCCAACTCCCTCGCTGTCCCGTTCGCTCTTTCTAGTCAAACACAAAACCATGGCATGTGCAATTTTCATAGTAGTAATGATGGCGCATTTGTATTGGTGTATCTAAGAGAGACCGGGAGTGTGTGTGTGTCGGTGTATGTGTGTGTGTTATCAAAGCGCAAACAATGTCCTGCAAAGTAGCAGGATATGCATGCCTGCAAGTGTGTCTGTGTCTATGTGTGTGTTTATGGCAGTTATTCAGCGTAAATTCTGCAGCTTTTGTATGCGCACCGTCGTGCGGAAGTGTTGATAAACCCAACTACCGCTTCCCCCAAAAATCCCTCCTTTTCCCCTCTCAAAAACCCCTTTTCATTCTTCATCAGCCAAAAAAAAAAAAAAAAGTGAACTTCATTTTCTCTTGCAGTCTTTGCGCATTTTCAGGCAAACAAAATGCCTAAGGATGTGAGGGAGAATTTTTTTTAGAAATATGAGAATAATTGCCTAAGGATCATTGCAAAATTATTGCTAACCAAAGTTTACCATTGTTGAGTTTTTAAAGGTGTTTTAAAATAGGTGTTAGATGTTAAATGTTTAGTACAATAATTGTTATACTTTATATTCTCTCACTCACTGTTTGTTTTAGTTTCTACATTTACTGTACATATACAATCAATATTCATTTAGAATTTGTTTTAGAAATAAACATCTATACTTTATTTGTATTTTAAAAACAATATTCTAGTTAACAAGTCTCTAAAAATCAAAACATTTATTTATTTAGTAATCAAAATCACTGTTTCCCAGAATTTTCCAAAGCTAAAGCTAACTTTTTTTTTATAATATTTGTTACCAGAAAATAACGCTCTTTAAATATTGAATTTTTGCAGCTCGGACTGCACTTGACACAGTTCCTGTGAAACTGTTTTCTAGGGCTCTGTGTTGGCTTAGCCGCCAAACGAATTCCACAATGCACATGCACACATACTACACACACACACAAGCCACAGATATGAGTGGGCGATGATGGAAAAGTTTTTTCCCGCCCGTGCATATTTTTCAATTTTCCGCTTTTGCCACCCGCGCCTCGTGTATGATAAAAGTTTTCCTCTTTTTCACGCTGCTGTCCGATGGCTTCAAGGACAAGGCAAGAGTTGGAATATATATATTTGAAATAAAAAATACATTTTTCCTTCGACCGAATGATATATGGATAGGGCACTTGAACGCAGGCCTTTCTCTCTCTGTGTTTTTCTTCTGCATTGTTGGGGCGTTGGCAGTTATACGGGTATATACCTTTGCCGGGCAGGAAAGGAGGAGGGGGGTCAGAGGTCAGTGGGTGCAAACGCAATATATAAAATACAATATATATTCTCTGTTTTATTTTCCAGCCAGTTGTTGTTTTCAGTTGATTCTTACACTATTTTTCTTGTTCGAGAAAACTTTAACCTCACCGCCAGCCGACAGCCATTCTCCCTCGGTTTTGCGTAAACAATACTTCAAGGTTCTTGGAATGGGTTGGTTTTTGGGTTGAGTTGGGTTCTCCAGCATGTTATTGGAAATGTCAGGGGTCAAGCATTGTCAACGTTTATGATATGTGCGCGAAATGCATTGATGCCGGATAAAGGAGAACAATGTATCGAAAGAATGAAATATGTGGGTACAAACAGGATTCAATATTTATTATTTCTCTTATCGCTTATAGAGTTTTATCAAGTTTAATAATTGTATGTTTTCGAATGTTTTACAATAATTCAAACTGTAATATCGCTGGCTATTCCTTTGTGTGGCTTTCGCCTGAGTACATTTCCATTTTAGAGATTGCCACTGTTTTTGTGTGTGTGTGTGTGCGTCACATTTAAAGTGCCTTGCCCTTTGGCATGCCACACACAAGCACACACTCTATTCTCCATCATAACTGTCAAAAACCGACAGAAACTCATTCCCACAGTATATGTATAGTGCATATATGGAGCGACACAATTGCAAAACATAAACAGAAAACAGAAAAGTTGTAATCACAGCTGTCCGAACCGAGTGAAAACCATGCCCAGATATATGATGATGGACCATGAGGGATCTATGACTCTTAATGGGGATACAGAAACCAAAGGCGCACACAGAGGGATATGGGGAGTGATATGGGGGTTCTCTCTGCGTACGATAATCATAATCAGCAAACTGTTGTTGCAACTGTCACTGCATCGCACATACACACACATACACGCTGCGTACACATTTTATTTATATTTTTCCGGCCAAGCAGACGCTTCCAGCATCATCGTCCTCGTCATCACAGACATAATAGTCATCTGGTGCCGCCACTGCAGCAGTTCTCCATCTGTTTTGAGGTTCCTGCTGATGAAACCACAGCGGCGGCACTCATTCGTTTTAATTGTTATCATCAAAAATGTCACTTTAATGTTTTCTCTAAATAGTGCAGATCTAACTAGACAAACTCAACTTATGGCATAGATAATATTAGGAAAAAAAAAGCGAAGGCAAAAACAGATGCTGATTTAATTAAGGCAGTCTGAGTTTGTAGATTTATTTTTATAATTTACAATTATAATAAAACAAACTAAAAGTATTAAAGTGTATATATTTATTATAAACTTTTGGCCACTTAAAATACAGCTTATGTGTTTTTTAAAAGAACAAATCATAAATACAATAAATACAGTTTTGTTCTATTTAATATTCCCTTAAATAATATAAATACTTTATAAATACTTTATTTTATAGCATTCTATTATTTCAAAAAACTTTTCTTTTGTTGACCAATGTTCAACTGCCAGTATGAATGAGGGGGTTGTGTGCCTGAGCTTACAAGTGTGACACAGAATGTGTAATTTGCACTTAATTGTCACAAATAAGCGAAAGGAATTTTGTAATTTTTATTTTTACAATGCGCAATCCTCAATGGAATTACAACCATCCCTTTGCCCGCACTACGCTCTCCTCCTTGGGGTGCGATTAGCTTAGTTTCCATTACGAGGAGAGGCTTGGCCCAATTTTCCTGGCATTTAATTAGCATTTTGTAATACATTTGTCGTAATGCCCTCGAGTATTTCATTTGCTCTCGCCTCCGTTCTCGTTTTTGTTGTTGTTGGTGTGTGCCCCCTACTTTTCATTTTAATTAAATTGCTTGATTGTCCAGTGGTCGGTCGGATGATTATATACGATTGCATCTGCTGGTGGAAAAGTCGGTGGCGATGGGTTCGACTTTAATGCAAATGAAGCGGATATATATCCCAGCACGCACACAGCCCAGAGAAGAGTCGGATGAGGTCACTCGAGTGCAGTTAAGGGAGAAACTAAAAGTAATTCTTATTAAATTAAATCGCAGGATTATAGAGAATACAATTTTTTCGTTAATATTTAGAAATAAATATCTACTTTTATAATATTTATATAATTTTTTAATAGTTTCTTTTTAGATTAACACTTGATTCAAGATAATCGTTAGCCAATTTATACCCCTCAATATATAATATATTCCTGCCAATTCATCCATTCCCCTAATATTGGGGCAGCAAAGTGTTGAGAGCTTGAGGCGTGGCATGACAGTACACTTTTTTTTTCGTTCTTGGTTTGCTTTAGTGGGTGTTGACTGCCCGCAACGCCACCTTTTTCCTGGCAAATGCGAATGTGTTTATCGCCAGCACTTAACCCATTTAAGCCCGGGTCCTGTGGGTGTCCTGGTCCCTGGACTTGGACCTCAAACCACACCCAGCAAATGGAGGAAAGTGCTAAAGCGCTCGCCCCATAGATTCTCCGGGGAATTGATGAAAATGCGAGTGGAATATATATACATATATATATATGTATTTATGTACTTTTGTGTGTGTGTGTGTTTGCTTATATCTAACAAATGACTGTCCCATTGAGTGGATGATGACTGGGCAGAAAATCGCCCTGCGGCTGTCGCCCTGCGGCTGTCGCCTGTGCAACCATATTTAATTGCCACAAATTAATTAAATTAATGAATTGTTTGCAGAGAAGATTTCCAGTCATTTATCTAAAAATTACCCAAGCCAGAAGAGTTTTCTTTACTCATGTTGTTTAGTTTTCCCACACTCCTGCCAATGACACGATTTTCCTTTTGCAGTTTACTGCTAATGATTTGTATGAGAGTTTTCCCAGCTGAATTGGAAAATTAATTTTCGCTTCAATAAAATTATTTGCTGCTGGCATATGCGAAACGCAATATAAAACTTTTATTAGGCTTATAAACTTGATGGCAATTTCAGTGTTAAATTGAGATGGACGGGAGACGAGAAGGAGGCAGGCCAGATATCAGCATTTTCCTCCATACTTTTCGTTGTGGTGCCATTTTTATGTCACTTTCATTAAACCAAAAGAGGAAATGGAACATTTTTACTCATTCGGGGTGTATGTGTGTTGTCTGTGGTTGCGGCAGATAAACTTGTCATTTCGAGCAGGCGGATTGGATATTGTAGAATATTGGTCATTGTGATGCTGCGTCCATTATTTCGAGAAAATCAATTACGCCAATGGCGAATAAAAATGTATACATGTTTGCGCAAAAAAAATCATCCGGATATAGCTTTTAGTGTCTGGGATTTAAGTGAAGGCAATTTGTGAAGGATATTTATGTCGTCAGAGCTGCCGGATTGTTGGGATTTTTCTGTAGAGCTGCCAGTAGCGTTAGGAAAACATTAAAAAATGATTATTTTATAAGAAAGAATTTGCTTTTTTAATTAAAGAGTAAAAGTTTAATATAAATTGTTACATGGATGATGGAGAAAATATACAAAGATTTAAAAAAAGAGTTTTCTTATTTCTGGCACATGAGGCTTTTAGCCATCGATCAATGTAGTATCCTTGTAAGCCCTTTTCGTTATCCTTTTTCTAGCACAGCTCCGTCATGACCTTTGTCAACGATTTATTCATGACCATATAACAAAGCCATTGATCATTGCGCAGGCTCAAGTCGAACGACTTTAATCGCAAATACATTTATATATTATGACATCAGACCCACCGAGAGCCCACGCCCCATAAATCTTCTGGCCAAGTCGGGGAAAACCCGCCCAGGCTCACTCTCATCTCACTTGTTGCCTTGACTCAATCCCATCCCCCTTCTTATTTTCGATGCCATCTGCTGGGGGTAATAAACATGGCGCCTCTTTTCCCCCCTAAACTCCATTCCAAGGATTCTATCCCCCGAAAAACATTGCAAGACATTCGCTGTCGTCGGCTAAACAATAAATGTCATATGGTTGACACATCAACACTTTATGTGCTTCGCTTGGCCCTCCCAAAAATGTCCTGGCAAATAATATCCTTGCCCCCGCTCCTAGCCCCAACGATTTTCTGGCTTTTGGGACAAGCAAATGAAAATCTTTACACGCTTTTAATTTCGCTATCCCCCCGAAGTATGCCGAGAATGTTTTTACATCACACTTTCTCCCAATTTTATGGCCTCCGAAAATGAAATAAAAATATGACCAGCAGAAAATTAAGAATGTGAAATAGAATAGGAACCAGAGAGATATATAAACAAAGGCTTCCTCTAGGTCCTTCGGCACGCCCACACTTCATCCCTTGTTCTGTCACTCACTTGGATCTGTTCCATATAAAATGAATAATATGCCAAGACAGACATCTATTATGTATATATTTATACCCAGTATTGTTGCAAGAACAGGGTATATACGTTAAATATTAATAATAAATAAATTATAAAGATTATATTTAATTTTATCTATTAATTTGCTCCATATATTGCATATATCAACCTCTGACACTTTATTATATATTTGTTTAGATGACTAAGTTGGAAAGACCCGACTCTTTCCCCCTTTTTGCTCGCTTTTGTAGTTTATGGCTTCAATTTGCCCAAATGAGTCGTTAATTTTGACTTTTCATGGGCGACAACGACTCCCCTTGACACCCTCGTCCGTCCTGTCCCATCCAGCAGGCGCCCTCTCCCTTATTATTTGTAGGACTTGGCATAGACCTAAGTTAGTTTCCTTTTTGGGGCCACTTTTATTGTAATTTTGTGGCCTTTAATTGAATTTTATTAGCATTTGTACTTATTATTTGCTCAGCTCGAATCTCCTTCCTCTTCCTCTGAACTGCCTATTTAATTGTACGCTTTATTTGCTGGCTGCGTGGGAGGAATTTGTGGGCGGATGGTGGATCAGTTTCTGGTTTCTGTCTATATGGGGTAGTTTCTCCACCCGGCCTTAGTTCCGTTTCTATTATGGTTTGTTTGCACATTTAATGAGTGTTTGCTTTGGCCAAGAAAGGTCACAGAAAGTGAATTTTGTGGATGGAAATAAATGTCTTCAAGATATTTATAACCTTCAGCTAAGTTGGAAAATAATACTATATTTAATATAAGATTTAATTAAGAAATATTTGTGAATATTTTATTAAATTTCACTTTCTTTTTCTTTAATTTCAGGTAAGGACTTAAAAAATACTCGAAGTAATTTAATAATATTGATAACAGGGTAAGACTGAATTTGATGTGTTTAATCTTTATAAAATTAATTAATTTCAATTTCGTATTTAATTATAAATAGATAACATGTTTATTAACATAATCTAGAGATGGGTAACTCCAAAAACCTTTATCTTTAAAAGTTTACTTCATTTTAAGTACGATATCTTTTCGTTCGAATATGATTTTTTCGCTTCTTTCTCGTGATTAATTTTACATATCGCACTTTCTTCCTACCTCTGGATCGAACAGGCCTTGATTTCGGGCTTTTTGAAGAGTTATTGTGAGAATTCGTATACGAGTTCGTGGTGGGTCTGGACCAATTGTTGCTCATTGTGGGACTAGTTGAATAGGGCTGCCAGTTGTCATAAGGATCGTAGTTGGAACTGGATCCGGGATTATTCACACTGTCTAGGAAATCCTCCATGGTTGTGGGTATCGAAGATGAAATGCTATTGTCCTGTCCACTAAAAGCCACAGCAGTATCATAGCCCTGGGCTTGATCGTCAGCTTCCTCCGATCCTGTGGGATAGTAACCTCCATATTTACTGGGTGTACTCATCATCATTACTTCCTCGTAATCCTCATGGTCGTGTGGCTCGTCCTGATAATCCTCAAAGTTCTCCGACAGATCCTCATCTTGGTAATAGTAAGGTTTACTCCTGTAGTTATTTGAGTACTCCTTGATCGAGGAGTTTCTTAGCTTTGAACTGGATTTCTTGCGCTTTCGTCGTCCTCCGAATTTTGAAAGATATTCCTTTTGCAGGGCCTCCAGGAAACTGTTATTCAGCAATGAGTTGTTTTCCACTTGATTATCATCCAACGAAGAGATATCCTCGTCTTCGGTTTGCTGAGGTGCTGAGAACAATTGTTGCAACATCTGTTGCTGTTTGGTGGCGGCTTTCAAGGCCTGAGGGGGCCTCATTGTCGTTGTCGTTGTTGCTACACTCAATGCCGTTGCATCCTGATTATAATTGTCGAATAAAGCGGGTCCATAATTGGGCATTAGACTTGTGGGCGATGGCATCATACTGGGCGTGGCTGCGGTGGCCATTAGCTGCATTAGATTTGGTGCCATTGGTCCCGAGCTTCCCACGGAGGTTGTGTAACCCAAAAGCTGGACATGGGGTTTTCCCAGGTATTTTGGAGGCAACGAAGCGATCGCTGTAGGTGCTTGAACGGGCACGGGAACGGGATGGATTTTCCGGGGATACTTGTAGACGTTGTGGTAATGCGTGTGCTGACGCACCACCTCCGGCATGTGGAGACGGATGTGGACCCTGGAAATTGATTTAAATATTTATAAATCCTAATTTTCTTGATTTCGGGACTCTTAAAACTCACCTCTCCCCGCTGCTTGAACCTGGTTTCGCCTGGCAGCTTCCAAGGTTCCATGTCAGCAGGCAGATGATCCAGAGGATGCTAAACGTGTGCTGATTCAGGATATCCAGATCCATGGCTCCATAACTTATGGCAGCTCCGACAGTCGACCGACTTGTGACGCATCTCTCTGGTCAGTCGCCCACTTTTATTGCCTTTAGAGCCGGAGCAGATTCAATTTCATCATCATCGGATGCTCACTGAACGGAAAAGATGCGTGGATGGGTTGGGGTGGATGTGGATGCTGAGTTTTCTGCACCTCAACCTCACGTTTCCAATTGCAATTTCCATTTGCTGCTGTGCCGCCGTCTCTCTCTCTCTCTCTCGCTTTGATATTCGATAGGTTTGAAAGTCGAGCGACAAAAACAGCAACAAAACCAAAAAACACATGCGGATTTCCATGGAAAGTCCAGTCAAGTTCGGTTCGGAAAAGCAGCGCATGCGTAACGTTTTCAATTTCAATTTTCATCTTGTTTGTTTTGGTTTACGCACTTTGCTCGCTGGCTTTATTTCGAAGGAAAGAGATGGCTCTTTCTTATTGTTGTGTTTCGATTATTTCCTGTCTCTTTCAGTTTGAATCAGTCTCTCTCTTTCACACCAATTTGATTTTTTGTTCATACGTAGAATTGTCTGAAGCCTCCGAAATGCTTAAGAGAAGATCAAGAAAGATATCAGAAGAATTCAAATTTAAACAGTAAATTTCTTAACAAAAAGTGTAACAAATAATCATCAAAGTTTTTGCTAAATCTATAATTTTAATGTTTGTTTTTTAATGACTCTCTTTCTTTTTTAATTGAAATATTAAACTGGCTTCAGTTCTCTTCATTTATTTTTCGTTTAATAATTCTTACTTTCCTTAGTTTTCATTATATTTTTAAAGCTTTACTTTTTTACAATCTCCAGTTATAGTTTTCCGCTACTTTAACGACTTTGTCTAGAAGTCCTTGAGTTGAATCTTAAGCCACCCACGCTGGTTTGGCCCTGTTCCTCCTCCGCCCTTTTATGTCCTCTTTTTACTCCCTCTTTATCACTTCCTTTGGGTTTTGTTCTCTGCAAGATTGGGGGAAAGTCTTACTTAACCTTGGTTAAGTGCCAAAAATACGGGGTAAGCTAAACGCAGCTAAACAGAAAATGCAGCCAAGTAACTTCCAAGCCACTAACTGCAGATGATAAGTGGCTGGGTGGCAGGGGCAAGGGAAAATGATGTGTCCTTTTCTTCTGTTTTGGTTGCTTTCCCAACGCCCACGAAAGCATTTTGGCAAACGCCAACGCCTGGAAGTCAATGAAAGTGTTTTCGTTCAAGGATAACCACAAAGTTTCCCTTCCGAAATGGTCTTAAGCTGCTTAGCTGAATTTAACCTTAAAGATCGAAAAAGGGCAACTTGGCTCTGCCCAAAGTGAAAGGTTCTCCTCTCAAAGCTTGTCTAGCCACAATGTCTGTTCAAAGTTTATTGCTCCGTTCGCGTTTATTGGTTAAGTAAAGCTGGCTAGGAAGGAAAAAAAAAATATCATGAGACGGCGAGGTAGAAAAATAATAAGCGTTCAATGGCTTTTTGCACTTACATCATCTATAATAGTTGGCGGCATTCGGGTAATCATCTCTCGCAATGCTGATGATAATGACGATAATGCGTGAAAAAGGCAGCAGCAGCAGCAGCGTCGGTACTAAGAGGTAGTAATAGTAGGAACCCCGACAACAAAAATAGCAACAATCATCCACCGTTAAATCCAAGCAGCTTAGAACATGTCCAAAATCATGATAGGAGAAAGGAAGGAAGAGAGGGTACTTATGAATTTTTACAAGAGTTAAGTTAAATGCTCTAAAA